>JASDQU010239236.1:2703-17006 GCA_032191745.1 Picea mariana
ATAGGTTTATATTGAGTTTATGCTATTGCTATCACTTTGGACGGTTGTGTTCATTTGCAGAATCATCATTGTATGAGCATTGGGACGGAGCTAGGATGGCGATAGCGAGAGGAAGTGACGTTTAAACGGTATGTCACCCATCCCTCTTTAGTTGGTAAATTCAATATTTAAAACTTAAGGAAAGCATCATGTTCTGGTGTGTTTTGTTCTAGATCTAGGTGCATCTAGGGAGATCAGTTAGTGTCCTCACCTACCGATTTGTCCGATAACAGGGACACAAATGGTACTATTGCAAGTTCATCAGAAGGTATGTGAATATTACTGCACCCCTGGAAAATCTACTAAAGAATTCTAAATTGTTCCAATGGACACCAGAGTGTGATCAAGCGTTTGACATCCTAAAGGAAAATCTTAGCACAACACCTGTTTTGATATTTCCAAATTGGAAAAAAGAATTCCATGTACACATGGATGCATCAAGTATTGCTCTGGGAGCCATCTTGGCACAACCAGGGGATGGAAATACGGATCATCCCATCTATTTTGCTAGAAGGAAGCTATCGCAAGCTGAACGCAACTATACAACCACAGAAAAGGAGGGTTTGGATATGATTTATGATTTACAAAAGTTTAGACATTACCTGTTATGCTCTCATTTTAAATTTTTCACTGATCATTCTGTGTTAAAATATCTAGTTAACAAACCTATCTTGGAAGGATGAATTTGTCGATGGTTGTCACTTTTTCGGGAATTTTCGTTTGAGGTGATCATCAAACCTGGAAGATGCAACATGGGTCTCGATCACTTGTCCAAATTGGAGTCATGGGAGAGTGGTAGAGAAATCAATGATCAACTCCCATATGCAAAACTGTTTCGAGTTGAGGAAGTACCAGAATACCTGGAAGACATAACAATCTTCTTGAGTACAGGGGTGTTATCGAGCTAATTGTTAAGTGAGGACACAAATCAATCCCCCTAGCTTCACTACGAAACTAGAACAAAACAAGACAGTACACTACTCTTTCCTTAGATTTCAATTATCAAATGAGAAATGGATCTATGACATACCTTTTAAATATCGAAGATACGACTTCACCAATGCAATTCAAGCCCCATCATGAGGATTATGGAGAAATATCTGCAAATAGACACAAGCCAACAAAGACAAGAATAACAGAGTCTATTCGATATGAAACTATGTATGTGATCAAGGAATCATACAATATGGAAAAATAACATTCATATAGGAAAGAAAAGTATATATGTATTAAATAATGTGGAAGAAAGATACAACCATATGCCTTGATGTTGTCAGGTTCCTTCCAATAGTTCCTTGCTTCCCACACACTTCTAATCCATGGATTCTGAGACTGTAGATCTGATATCTACTCAAAATCTATCTTGACAAGGCAAAGCTCAAAGCCACTCTAACCAAGCTAACAATTCAAGCCAAATTTCAAATCTACAAAACTCAAGCTCAAGCCAATCTAACTTTCTCCATGAGAGCTCCTCTCCTTTTATAAGATGAAGAGGATAAAGTGAGGAGGTTAGGATGATCCCACTAAATCATGAAAGTGAGTAAGATCCAAACCGTTTGGAGGCCACCTCACCATAGAATCTTCTCCTTCTAGAAGCATCGAGAAGATGCTCATTTTTCCCACATACGAGAATCCCCACACCCTAGCTATAGTGTAGCCTGCGGAGACATCACAGTATAGATTTAGAACAGGGTGCAGAAATCAGGCATCACCGCACCCTACATATAGAGCAGCCTGCGACGATCTTCCTTAATAGGTTTTTTACAAAGGAAAATACAACTTCTTCTCTCAGGAAAAGTTCTTCTCCCTTCTTTCTTCAGGAATTCGGGCCACTGACCCCTCTGAAGGAAAAAAATAGGTTTAAATAATTAACGGTCATAAGGGTGACGAAAATAATGTGTAACAAGAGACCTGCCAAAAAATGTACTCTGCAACTCAAAAACATTATATGGTGGTTCGAACAGTGGACTATCAATTGATCATGGGGAAATTGTATAAGTTGGGCCTAGATAGTATCCTCAGGAGATGCATTTTGGACCATGAAATATAGGATATCCTCTAGGAGTGCCACAGTCAAGTTGTAGGAGGCCATGTCAGAGGAAAGGCCACTACGCAAAAAGTCCTCTAAAATGGATTATGGTGGGCCACACTCTTCAAATATGCGAAGGAGTATGCTAGATCTTGCGATGTTTTCCAGAGAGTGGGTAAGCCATCAAGTGGGTGGTTGATTTTATTGGACCGATCAACCCCATGGCTAAGCACTCAAAGGCCATGTATATTATCACCACAACCAATTACTTGACACGATGGGTGGAGGCAGTAGTTGTTTAGGATTGTTCTACTGATAGCGCTACCAGGTTTATCATTGAAAATATTATCACTCGGTTTGGATGTCCTAGGATTCTGACTAGAGATCAGGGTGGTAATTTTATCATTATTACAATAGAAAAGATTACAATAGAGTTCTTAATCCAACATCATAAAAGAAGCCCCTACCACCCCCATGCCAATGGCACAGTGGAGGCATTTAACAAGATTCTGGAATGAGGTTTGAAGAAGGTTTTTTGCGCAAACAAGGAATATTGGGATGATAGAGTTCGAATAGTTTCATGGGATTATAGGACGACCACGAAGAAGTTTCACAAGTATACTCCATTGCATCTAGTCTATGGGAAAGAGGTTGTGGTGCCTGCAGAATTCATTACCCCTAGTATCTACATCGCACAAGTTACACATATGTGAGTGGATGAATATGTTGCGCAGAGGGTTATGGAGTTGTAAGAAATCGATGAGACCAGGTCCTACTTTATGATAGTCGATACCAAAAACATCCAGGCAAGTTGTGCGTGCATTGGTTGGGCCCATTTATAGTTGCGTAGATACGATGGTCTGGAGCAGTTATACCAATGCCACTGGATGGTATACTTCAGCCAGGATGGGTGAATGGCGCTCTCTTGAAACCCTATATTTCTCATGGCTGAGATAAAGGACTATTTCTCTAGTCCAAAGGAGCATGTATAGTATTTAGATTTGAACTTCTGCAATTTCTTTAAATTCACTTAATAAAGTCAGAGTGTGCATTGTTGCGCTGCGACATGTATTTCTTTTTTTTTTCAGTCTAAGAATTACTTTGGTGCATAAATAATTACTCAATGGCACAGGATCATAAGAGCCATGATTCCATTACATATAGTCATTAATATGATGGGGACCCCATTGTGGCCGGAGGGAGAGAATATCCGAACAAAATCCTAGTCCATGTGCCACATGCACCCTATCCAGTCATAGCCTTTATGATCGCTATAGTAACCCGTCTGATATATGTTAGACCATAAAGTCGTGATACGTGAATATGCCATCGATATTTGCACCAGGATTCTCAATCATTCAAACGGTAAGGCCTGAGGCTGACCACATCCCTGTCCAACTTGTTTAGTAAATGCCATAATCCCCCAATATATTTACCTCGTTAAACGGTCATGTCGGACATCTCAGCTCTAGGTTGTGTCTATAGGGTTAATCATGAGTGGCCTTAGGAGTAATGACAGAGCCTGCCATCTGGCCTGAGTATAAGGCTATGAAAACTCAGTGCAAGACTTATTTTTTTCTATTTTTTATTTAAGATTTCTAAACTGTCATAGTGCCTGCAAATTCTCTCAGTCGCAACCCCAAAGCTCAGAATAGTTGATCTAAGTCTCTTATCTATCTAGAGAAACGATGCCAAGAGCTACAGGAAGCCAATTTTTTCTCTCCAAAGAAGCAGTTCCAGATGAGCCATGTGATCCCCAGGTTGAGGTTGTTGGTGGCCTCAAAAGGAAAGTCGAGCAAGTGAAGCTCCTCGACCTTGAACTGACAGACTAGGTATTATTCCCATAAATTAACATTAACATGTTTTGGAATGTGGATCCAGATGAGATGGGAGGGATGCAGCTTGTGTCAAAGAAGGAGTTTATCAACCTCTTCAACTCCACAATCATGAATCTCCAATACTTGCTAGTTTTCAGCACTGTTGGTGAGGTTTCATGGTGTATGAAGTTCCTCATCATCTGGGTACATGACATGATCTTATGGCTTGGATAATGGTATCCCATTCATGCAAAGGATATCCATCAACTCACGGGCCTATCCATCGAAGGAGAAGATGTGTCAAAAGGGTTGCAAGGCCCAAGTAAACATGGGAAGAAAAAGGGAGAACCCATCCTGTATGAAAGATTTCATACTTAGAGAGGGGGGTGCACAGCCAAGATTGACCCCATTTTACTAGAGCTGGTCAGAAAATCTTGCTATGTGATTGCTAGAAAGGTAATAAGGTCTTACTACAAGGGTGAGTGCACATTGGATGCCCTCTCAGTGGAGGATTTTTGTGCCAACAAAGCAGTGTTCAATTGGTGTAGCTACCTACTAGAAGAAGGCCTAGTAGCATGCAAGGAAGCTCAAGAGAAGGGTGGAAATTTCACCTATGGATACATTCTCCTTGTGTTCACCATGATGAATTGTACGTCACCCTTAGGAAGACCATTATCACCAGCAGATAAAGGTCGATTAGCAAATATGATCGAGCCTTGGCACTCAAGTTCAGACTCCGAGAACAGAACATTCAACAATGCAACATTCTTAAATTGGTACAATCGACTGCTTGATGCAACTCATAGGTTGCACGTACCACAGGACCTACTCAACCTAAACACAAGGAATATTTCATTCAGGTTGAATCACCACCATACTTTTGTTTGGCCTAGGCATGTCAAAACTAAAGATTTTCACTCGCGGATGTTGTTGTTTAACCTGAATGAGGAGGCCTTTGGCAAGGAAGTAATTTCATGGCCAAGAGTGAAATGCAACCCGTGCAAGTTGGGGATGCACTACCTTCTACTTTAAGAGATCTTGAATAAAAAGGGACATGAAGCAGGGGTAGGACCGAGCTCGGGCCTAGAGGAGAAAAAACAATATGCTCCAATACATACGGACTTAGAGGAGGAGGAAGAAGAGACACAACCAATGGAATGCAATAAGAGGACATTTCTCATGTTCCCACAGCTTTCGAAGCAATCTATGCTGACAGGTAAAGATGTTAATGACATCCTTAACACAACTTTCATTGGAGACCCTTTGGTCAAGAATCCCAGGACACGGCTCTCCCCGGTGAAGATCCTAAATCCTCAGCCAATCTTATAGACCATACCTCGTACTCGAGAAGCCACTCAATCGACCCAAACTATCATTAACATCCAAGATGACCCTAATCCTGATACCACTGCATACACCACCATCATCATCGAAAAACCCCCATCACCCCCACAACCCCAATCACCACCACAAGAAACGACCATCCAACCCCAAACCATTGAAACTAAGCCCATGCAGTTGGATCCCCCCAAAATACCCAAGAAGATACCATAACTCACTGGCCTAACCCTTGAAGTGTCAAGCCAGTCAGTTTTTCCATTTGTTCTGATCTTGGACACTCTACCTTTGTCTGAGACACAAATTGTGTCAATACCGCAAGCCCCAATCCCTCAGTTCCCTCTCTCAACAATCAATGTTGAGAGTGCCATATGAAGAGGCGAAACCACCGAAATTGTGGTCTAGGAAGAGGAAGAAGTATCAAAGGATTAGAAGGATCCTGAAACTACGTTAGGACAAAGTACAACTTCTTTGCAAGAACAATTGGATTTAGTACTCCAGAACCCACAACAGTGCATAGAAATGGTGCATATCTACTTGGCAAAAGCATAGATACTCCCATTCCTTCCATCAACGGTAAGAATGAGACTTGTGCAGCACCCACAAGTTCCATATATGAGGAAGAGGTGGAGACACCGTCATAACACTCAACAACCAGTCAAATTCCACTGCAGGTTCGAGTACCCAGGGAGGCCATTACTTCTTTTGGTGACCCCACTCAATGGCCATCAGCGTAGCTAATTGGGATGATCGTAGCTTCAACTGATCAATTAAAGTAGAGGCTCCAATAGACTGAACATGGAGTATAGTTTTGTAAGGACTAAGCGCTCCTCATGCAAGCACTCCGAACACAGGAGGAGTATGCAAATATCTAGGTGGAGCAGAAACTGGAAAGGGTCCATGAAAATCTTGCAGGATCCTGGCCAGTGATTTGAAAGACAACACCACAACTTTTTGAATTCAGTGTAGTAAGAGATTCGGTGTAGCAAATTGAGCTACTCCAGGGAGCATGGTCTGAGTTGGTCATTCGCATAGAGAAAATTGAAGCACAATTGCAGGAGAGTCAACATGAAGCAAAACAACAACCCCAGAATCTTCAAGAGCAATGGGAAAGAGTTGTGCTCAAAGGAAATAACGCAAGAGAAACCCTGCATAAGAAAACTACAGAATGCACAAATATTTTTTAGAAAGTTAGTGACTACCATACCTGGTATCCAATTCTTTCGATGTCACCCTCAGTCAAGGTGTATTCTATTAGCTTATTGTGTGCTTTCTCCTTTTTACGTGCAGATCCTGTAGGTCCTTTCCCTTATCTTTCCATTTATCTCCTACCTTGGGAACTTTCTTCAACGTGGGATATGTTGATGGTCCGATATTTGATGTGTTCCCTATACCATTTCCTTGGTCATTTAGTCCTTCCTCATCATATTGTTCTTCTTCCCCATCAGGGTGTGTTGTTTGTTCCCCTGGAACTTTCCAATCTTTTTTCCCGGTTGTTTGGAATCAGGCACACATCTTCCGCTTTCAACTTGTCAAAGGAAATAACGCAAGAGAAACCCTGCATAAGAAAACTACAGAATGCACAAATATTTTTTAGAAAGTTAGTGACTACCATACCTGGTATCCAATTCTTTCGATGTCACCCTCAGTCAAGGTGTATTCTATTAGCTTATTGTGTGCTTTCTCCTTTTTACGTGCAGATCCTGTAGGTCCTTTCCCTTATCTTTCCATTTATCTCCTACCTTGGGAACTTTCTTCAACGTGGGATATGTTGATGGTCCGATATTTGATGTGTTCCCTATACCATTTCCTTGGTCATTTAGTCCTTCCTCATCATATTGTTCTTCTTCCCCATCAGGGTGTGTTGTTTGTTCCCCTGGAACTTTCCAATCTTTTTCCCGGTTGTTTGGAATCAGGCACACATCTTCCGCTTTCAACTTGTATCTCATTAGGGGCCATTGGCATGCATGGTATTTCTTGTCTTGGATATATATGTGATGCATCCCTACTTTAAAATGCACAATGTCATGGTAAGTCTCAACCATTTGGGTTGTGATGCGTGGTATGTGCATTATATTATGTATAATATTTTCAAGATAGACATAGAATGTGACATTGTTATCTATATGTCTTCTCTTGTTTGTTGTATGCCATAGGTTTGCATACTACGCAACTGCATTACCTCTGTTGGATGTTCCCATATATTGGTAATCACCAGGCTCCTTCCATCCAACTAGTGCAATCAAAATGAGAAGCTAAACATAATGAAACGCCATGCCTTTCTCCTGGGATTCTATGTAGTCTATCAAAAAATGATTCAAAAAGAATATGGCCCAATTCATTTGGACCCCCTCCATGCATTTTTTAGTAGCTTCAATTACTATGGCTGACACTTCATCCTTGCAACATTTCCTCAGTAGTTTTCAGGTCAATAAATGCCTCACAAATCACACAATATCATCGCTTTTGTTTGTGACATCGAACCTCCTCTTCATAGATTTTGATTGTGCTTTCTCCCGAGCCTTGTTTCTAAACAGTGTTTTCATATCCTCTCATGCTTTCAAAAAGTCTTTGATCCACGCCATTAGCTTTGTATCAATAGATACTGGTGGGTCAAGCCACAACGTTCCTCCGTGGATGCAACTTAGTATCATTTTGACACGAGTTTATTTCAAGACTTCGGCCAAAATCTGGGATCTTCAGTAGGTTCAATATCTATGATCTCTCAAGTCTTGTTGCCCAAGTCTATGGTTCAAGTAGGATTAGTCATGTCCATGATACGATTTTGGTGCACAAATATTTCTCTCGTGCTAGCTCAGGAAATTCATGTACATATATTATATCATGGTCTAAAAACTTAAAATCAATGACCTTCCCTACTATGTATCCCTTGACTATAATACCTGGTGGTATCTATGGTCTGGCCATCAGATACTTTCCATATGCAGGTACTCTAACCTATGGAACGGTGTCTTTCCTTGAAGGTATATAGTCACTGTGAAATTTCTACTGCGAAGCTAAATCTCTTGGTGTTTCCTTGAACATGGGTGTGACTGGTATCTATTTTGTGGCTTTGCGTGCTATGGTTGATGGTGCTCCAACTTTTGGTGATTGATTTGTTCTTTGCGACTAATTCCTTCAACTTCTCTATGTCGATTCTTCTTTGACTCTGGTTCAGCTTTGTACACTCGCAACTCTTTAACAATTGAAAATAACCTTCCCTGTCATGCCCTTCTATGATTTTATAACACTTCGACATTTGTGTAATTTATTTCACACCCAATAGGAGTGTCAAATCCTATAAGAATCTACCATCAATACTTTCCTTACTGTGGAATTAATGACAAATCCTCCGCCTAATTTTTCCTTCAATCTGTCATTCTGTCCCAATCCTCAGCAAAACCTTCTATTTATGACTATGCATCTCCATTACATTTCATCATTTATGGATTTTTAACCATCGTTTATGTGCTTTAATGTCCTTAACATTCATGTCCCTCACTTAAATTTTTCAAGCATTTAACCGACTTTGCGTTGTTTCTGTTATTTGTGTAGTACTCACTTTTTCTGCATAATACTCCCCTTTTCTACACAACACTCCCTTTTTTATGTCCTGTCTACCTTTGTGGTTCTTTTTCGTAACTTTTTATTTAGTTTTCTTCTTTTTCTACATTTTTTTTGTTTTTCTATATTTTACCCTCCTACTATAGAACAACTACTATGATACATGTGTTCTTGCACAACTAATATTAATGGGCAAGCGGATGACCATATCTATATAGTTTGAGCCTACTTCCATTCACCATGCCTCCTAGAGCTTCTCCATTCAAGGTTTCCAATTTTGAAACACCTGCCTCTGTCACGTGTTGAATCACATATGGTCCTAACCAGTGCATTCAAAACTTTCCTGGATGCTATGTGAACTTACTGTCATAGAGTAATACTAATTCTCCCACTTGAAACTTTTTTTGTTTAATGTGTCTATCATGCCATGCCGTCTCTCTTTCCTTTTGAACTTGCTGATGGAATCCTATGACAAAGTGATTTTCCTCAAGTTGTGCCAACTGTGATAATCTCTCCTTTACTGTGCAAGATTCTACACGATCAATAATTATTGCAACGCATAAGCTAGGCACAATAAACTCCATTGACATTACTGCTTCTTGTCCATAGACCAACCTAAAAAATGTATATCCTGTCAATTTTTTTTTTGTGGTCTTGTAGGCCCATAAAACTGTAGGAAC
The DNA here is from genome assembly GCA_032191745.1 of Picea mariana. Taxonomy (NCBI): domain Eukaryota; kingdom Viridiplantae; phylum Streptophyta; class Pinopsida; order Pinales; family Pinaceae; genus Picea; species Picea mariana. Next base: position 12,171 of record JASDQU010239236.1, read on the forward strand.
CCTTAAGTCCCAATCATCTCTACCTACATTGAAGATCTTTGTCAAATCATTCTCCAGAATTTTATTAAAATCTTCTACTATCCCATTGGCTTGAAGGTGATATGGCATACTTTTCTAATGATAAATTTGAAATTCCTTATTCAATGCCGCAATTATTTATTCAAGAAGTGTGTTCCTTGATCACTAAGCAGGATGTGTGGGCATCCAAATCATGTGACTACATTCTCAAATAGAAACCACACGAAAGTCTCCATAGTACAATCCATGATTGGTATTTCTTTTTCCCAATGGGTCAAATACTCTATCATAGTGATTATGTACCTTGCTCCTGATCTTCTTGTTGATGGCTTGATTGGTCCAACAAAGTCTATTTCCCATTTATCAAAATCTTGCAATGTAACATATGGATGTAAAGGAATCGCATCCCTCCCATATGGCTTTCCCACCCTTTGAAAAACATCATATGTCTGACAGTATTCTTTGGCATATTTATGAATTGTGGGCCACCAAAGCCCTACGCACAAAATATTTTATGCAATTTCTTTACCTATGTAGTGTTGTCCTGCAATCCCTTCATGCACTTCTATGAGTATCATGGGAATTTCATGCTCCAACACACATCATCTCAATATTCCATCTGCACCTAACTTGTATAAGTTCCCTGCAATCCACTGATAATTTGTTGATTTAACCACTAATTGTTTCCTCTACACAATTGTCATGTTTGATGGGGCTATTCTTGTACTTAGAAATTTCACAATGTCTGCAAAGTAGTAATCCACCATTTTAACTGCAAATAGTTTTGCATATGGCAAGTTGTCATCGAGATTCCCTGCATATGCTACTCATAGTATGCGTGATAAATGATCCAATCCTGCATTCAATTGTTGGGTATGTGTTATATTATTTGCACGAGTAGTAGTGTCTGTGTTGTGTCGAGAACGTAGGGGGGTTTGAGGGGGGTCGTTAAGCCCCCTCTTGGGGGATGCAGGGGGGTGAAATCCCCCCATGCGGGGGTTCAAGGGAATATCCCTCAAGAATTCTTTTTCCTCGGTAAATGTGCTACATTTGATGCTCATAGATGGAAAGATTATAACACTAACTGGTGTTTTTCACATCCAAGGATTGGCCAGAAATTTTATTTCGATAAGAAAAATGGATGATGCAGGGGTGAAAACAATGTTTGAAAAGGAAAATTGCAGGATGGTTCGAGGAGCAATGGTGTTGTTGAAGGAAGTTTGGTTTGGAACTATGTATAAGCTGCAAGGAAGCACTATTAGTGATCGGTGTAATAGCTCCATTGTTCCTGATATTGGAGTTGAATAAGAAATAACTCCTACAGTATCTGGAGAAAAGGTTATGTTGTGGCATGAAAAACTGGGGCATATCGGAGATAAGGGTCTTCGACTACTACACGGTAAAGGTATGGTTGAAGGTATGTCTAACTACTCTCTAGATTTTTATTTCTATGAACATTTTCTATATGGGAAGTAGAATCAAGTAAGATTCCCCTTTGTTGCGTCAAGGGTGGGAGGAATTTTACAACTAGTTCACAGTGATGTTTTTGGACCTGTATTGGTCCCATCATTGGGAAAATATATGTACTATGTCTCATTTATAGATGACTTCTTGAGTAATACTTGGATATATTTCCTTAGGAAGAAATCTGAAGTCTTTTACAACTTTAAAGAGTTTAAGGCTCTTACTGAGAATCAAACAAAAAAAAGAATTAGGGGGTTGAGGACACATAATGGTGAAGAGTTTTGCGGGAATGAATTTGAATAATTCTATAAGAAGTGCAGTATATCAAGGCATAAGACTAGTCCATGTACACCTCAACAGAATGGAGTTGTAGAAAGGATGAACAAGATGTTGATGGAAAAAGTAAGGTGTGTGCTCAGTGGTGCCGAGTTAGGGAAAGAATTCTGGGCAGAGGCAATGGGTACTGCATGTTGTTAAATTTGGCAGCATCAACAGTCATTCTCTAATGAGAGGCCATATGGGACACCCTGAGGCTATCCAGGGAAGTTTGGAGAATCAACCAGTCTTGTGAGGTATTGACAAAAGCTAGGGGGAACGTACAACCTCTGTGAGTCAAACCAAAAGTCAAGATGAATGAGATGCTATGTGAGTCTAATGCAAAATTCAGGGGGAACGTACAACCTCTTTGAGCATAGACAATCTAGTGGAAAAGTTAGGGGGAACATACAACCTCTGTGAGCATAGACAGACTAGTGAAAAAGTCAGGGAGAACGTACAACCTTTGTGAGCCTAGTCAAGACTTATGAGCCATGATAAAAAATCAAGGCATCTAGAAAAAGTTAGGTTGAATATAAAATTCCTATGAGCTAGAAACAAATGATATTCCTAATATTGCAAATGATATAAATGTATTGACCTAGTGCGTTGGCACATGTAACATTATCCACCATGAAAAGAATTTTGAATTTCCTTGTAAAGAGTCGAGTTGTAACTGAAGTCTCAAGTCAAGTTCTATTTTAGAACTAAAGTGTAATGCTAAGTTGTAACTAAATTATTAAGTATAGTTCTATTTTAGAACTAAAGTTTAATGTTGAGTTGTAACTGAAGTCTTAAGTCTAGTTCTATTTTATAACTAAAGTGTAATGATGAGTTGTAACTGAAGTCTTAATTCTAGTTTTATTTTTGAACAAAAGTGTAATGTTGAGTTGCAACTGAAGTCTTAAGTCTAGTTCTATTTTCGAACTAAAGTGTAATGTTGAATTGTAACTGAATTCTCAAGTCTAGTTCTATTTTCGAACTAGAGTATACTAGTCTCAAGTCTAGCTCTAAGTTCGAACTAAAGTATGAATATGAGTTATGATTAAAGCATGCAAACAAGTTACTATTTCGAGCCTCTCCTCTTCTCCTCTTCAACCTATATAAGAAGAGTTCGACCCCTCTCTTCAACAAAGTTTGATATCCAAGTTAAGGGTGAAGCAATAGAGAAGGATATCAGTGATAAAGAGGCAACATACCAAAGAAGCATATCAGTGTTGTATATCAGCAATAGAGGCTTCATATCAGAGGCATATATCAACAACATATCAATGTTGTATATCAATAATAGAAGTAGCATATCAGAGGTGTATTTCAGCAACGTATTTTAGGTCTTTGTCAGGTCAAAGTCATCTTGGAAATCTCTTTAAGAGAAGAACATTCATGGTGGATATTTGTAAGTGACCTTACATTATTAATGCAATCAAGGAATAACATTTTCTGGGGGTTTTCTCCCTGTACAGGGTTTCCCCGGGGTATATGCGTTGTTGATGTGCATTCTTACTTATCTACATAGTTATTGCTATTCGGTTATGATTTGGTATTGTTGAAGTGTATTAAGATGGAATCAAAGTATTGAAGAAAAAAAAAGAATTAATCCGCATAAGAAATCAAGTTCATAATTTAACATGGTATCAGAGCTTAGGGTGTGTTAAACATGTTGAAGTGCAACAGCAGGTACACAGAGATCCAATATATCTTGATTAAGTTTCCAGTGTGAGGTCCATGTCATCCTCCATTTTAGTCAGGGCCGAGGATAGGCTTGAAGGAGCTACCAACTTCAATGTGTGGAAGCTCCGGATAACAAATATCTTGCAGGAGCATGATCTTGAGAAGTATGTGACCACAGTGGTGGAGGTACCCACGAATTATGAAGGAAGAGAAGCCTTCAGGAAGAGTCAAGAAAAGGCCAAGAGAATCATATTTGACTCAGTCAAAGACAGTATAATTCTTGTAATGACTTCATTAATGACTGCCAATGATTGTATGGATACCTTGGTAAATCTATATGAGAAACAGGCTCCAAGTCAGAAGAGGACACTTAAGAACAAGCTTAAATATTTGAATATGGAGAAAGGTGAGTCAGTGGAATCTTTCTGTTCTAGGATAGCCCAGATCAGAGATCATCTTTTGGTCACAGGGGTGACAGTGGACGATGATGATTTAGTGCAAGCCATTTTTTATGGTCTTCCTTCTTCATGGTATACCTTCTTATCCAGTTTAAGTGGGAGAGAGATTCAACCCACATTTGAGAGGTTATGGAATGATTGACTCCAGGAGGAGAGTCGTGTAAATACCGTCATTTAATTTAAACTACTATTGAATTAATTAAAACAGAGCAGTAAATTTGAAATTCACTCAATTTAGCATATTCAATCTGATATTTCAATAAATAAAATTTGTTAACAATTTAATTCTAAAGATTCATAACTAACCTTAATCTGATGTTGCTTCCTTAGCTTGAATCTGCTCCTTAGCTTGAATCTTCTCCTTAGGACACCCTAAAACCAGCCACCCTACCGACTAGTACGCCTAGCCCTAGGACATCAATGGACGTCCTAGCCCTCCGAGCCCAAAACCTCTTCAGCCCCGGTGCACTGTAAATCCCACTGTAAACTAACTCTGCCAAAAACTCCAAGTTCTCCCCTCCTCTCGAATGCATGAATCCATCTTCCTCATACTCCTTCTCCACCTCCCTTATTCCTCCTTCACCACCCCTCACATTTACTTCCACCTAACTCATTATTACTCCTTATCCATTTATTAATGCCTTATCCATTCGTTAATTGCCTTATTAATTGTCTTATCCTTTCTTTAAATGTACCCTTTTATGTATTGGTTACGTTATCCCCCTTTGGGATACATAACCCCATTTAACCTTATATTTTATTTTCCCCCCTTTGTTTAATACTTAATTAATCAATTACTTAATTAATAATCAAATTAATTATTAACCATTAATTAATTAATAGTCAAATTAATCACTAACCATTAATTTAATACTTAATCAATTAATGACTCACTTAATAATTAATCATT
>JASDQU010239238.1:0-13628 GCA_032191745.1 Picea mariana
CTCTGGTTTCTCTAGCACCCACTAGAAGGAAGCACCAACTCCCTAAATATTCCAGCACCAGCTGGATTTATACAAGCACCAACTTGTGTACAGAAAACTCTGTGTTTTCCCCAGCACCACCCGTCCACCCTATTTTCTAACCACAACTAGATGGAAGATACAACTTCCAATATTCAAGCACCAACTTGAATATCAGAGAACCATAGTCCTCCCTAGCACCACCCTTCCTCCCTGATTATGAGTAAATGATTGGCAAACAAACAATACAGGTATTTCAATTCTTACCCCTTCTTCACTGTTCTGCAATTCTTCTCTGGTTCAAAAATTGTTCTGCAGTTCTACTCTGCTTCATGCTATTCTTCTCTTGCTTCATGCTATTCTGTTATTCTGCTCTTGCTTCTGTCTGTTCGGCAACTGTTACTCATCTTTGATTTTTATCTCATGCTCTGCATTATGTCATTTCACCCTTCTTACAGATCATCTCATTGTTTCGGTTTGAACAACCAACCTTACACAGTCGTTGCATCTCTCCTTTTATACACACCAGCCTCATCCATAACACCTCGAATCTCCTTGGGCAAAGACAAAAACGTCTCAGCAACTGAATCGCCAACTGATCAAGAACCATGATTCGATTTTCTAACTAAATCATAACTAAGCTTATTAATCATGAAAATAAACAATGACCCTTCAATCATATTCCTGATTAACCTACACCGTTGGATTACCAATGATGGATCTCGCACCTACTCCATATGCCCATTGACTGTGACCACGGGCCTAATCAGAATGCCTTTCACATTTCACATTTCGACAATCCTATGTCGAAGAGTCTAGACACTCCAAGTTGTGATCGCTAAAAAAGAGCTTAGCTTCGCTAGCTCCACCCTCTCATATGATCACCGACAGTGACCACAGCCTACACAAAAAGGGGTTTTCGCATTTCGTATTTCGATAATCCAAAGGTGAAGAGTCTTGACTCTTCATGTTGTGATCTTTGAAAAGGGGCTTAGCTCTACTAGCTCCTCCCTCTCACATGACCATTGGCAGTGACCACAGCCTATACAAAAAGGCATTTTCGCATTTCGCATTTTGGTAATCCAAAGGTGAAGAGTCTTGACTCCTCCAACTCCCTGTATCCGAAACTTCATAATGGAGTCAGATCAACGGTCCACAATCCATGGTGATCGGACGACTCTCCTCCGCCCTGGAACTTGAGCCTTCGGGACTTTGAAGTTGAAACTCCCGAAACAAGAACTCATGAAGTGACGTCATTCTTGCGTCACTCAATGACGTGTCAAGAGCCGAGTGGCTGCCACGTGTCACTCAGAATTATGATTTCCAATGGTCTGAAAAGCTGAAACAATTTGACACTTGTCCTTATATGCTTGTGCAATGTGTCCTTGTTGTTGTAAGTTGCCACCTGTCCTTGCTGACGTGGTCTGTCATGATCTACCTCCTAGATTCGACGGCCCAGATTTGTCTTCAATCCAACGGTTGAGATTATATCGCGAGTTCGAGAGGTTAGGAGCCTCCTTCCTTTGACCTTTTAGTCAGCTAAATGTCAATCGCTTGCCATGTGCCCTTTGCATCCAACGTTCCACAACATACCTCGATCCAAGGGTTCAAATCAACCCTCAATCCGATGGCTCGGATCATTTCAGGATATCGCATATCGCGAGTTCCCACACCATGCTCCATTGACTCCTCCAATGTGCAAGTCAGTGAAATTCCAATCGCTTGCCATGTGTCCATGACTCCAATGGTCAGGATTGTTATCACAAGTTTGAGGGGTTAGAGAACCTCTTTCCTTTAAATTTCTAGATCTGTGAAACTCCAAAACAAAACCTTTGTCGTGCTCTGATTGTTTTCCATGTGTCCTTCTTGGATCAACAGTCCTCCTGCTTTCGAGACTTTCTAAGCGTACTTNTCTGGATCCGACAATGGTTGGTCTTTGCACTCAGATTTGACGCCTGAGATTTGTTCTCCTCTTCTGTGTGCTCCTCCAGTCTTAATTCAGATCTGATGGTCTTCGGGAATTCTGAATGGGATCCAACGATCATTGTTTCTCCTCCTCCTGAGCTTACACTATTGATCTTACCATTCCATCATTGTCATTGTGCTGCTATTCGCGATCTTTACCATCAATTACAAACACACATACTCTTCCCTTGTCTGAAAAACATGCCAACATACCTATCACTTCTCATCATTTTTTCTATGGTCCCACTGACCCTTCTTGACACCCTTATTTCACACCTATCTCATTGGATTTCCCTTGTCGCCATGATTGTAGTAATATATATCACCTATCCTCCTTTCTTTAGTGGACCTACTCCCCATTTCACACCCCACCTTTCTACATGTCCACCACTCGCACCCAAGAACTGCAGGACAAAATCAATAAGAACAAGGCCCAGTTTGACCATTTCGAGGACCAAGTCCAAACCCAATTTTCCAACATTGCGACCCAACTTTCCAAAGTTGACAGTCAAATTGACCAATTAGAGGGAAAAATTGACACCCTTGATGTCACTCTTCACCAAATAATGAAGCGATCCCACGACCCCCCCTTCTATGAACAACCCTCCCAAGTAGATGGTGTTGACTCCTCCCATATTATGGCCTTTCATTCCAACCCCTTTCTGCGTGACCCCCGTCTTCCCCCATTCGAGGTAAATAAATTTGATGGCTCTGATCCCATCAGTTGGATCATCCAAATGGAACATTATTTTTCTTTGCATGGAATTATTGACAAGTTGGCCAAACTTTGTTATGTTTTTCTCTGTCTAGATATTGAATGCTAGAAATGGTGGCAGTGGCGTAAAAATGCACGCCAAGGGTATGTTGCTTGAACCTAGTTTGTTGGAGAGATTTATGAATGTTTTGACATCGACGCTCACTATTTAGGTTGTTTGACCAAGTTGAAACACTCTAGCATAGTGGAAGACTTTATAACCACCTTTGAGCACTTGGATTTCAGAACGGAGGGCATGACATATGCCTTCTTCAGGGAATGTTTTATCAGTGGCCTAAAGGATGAAATTTGAGCCCAAGTCCTCATGGCTCGGCCCCAGACTTGGTTGGAAGCTATTAAATGTGTCAAAGAATCACAATAGGTTGTCTTTTCCCATAATTGAAAACCCTCTTTTATTCCCAACCCTCGACCTACCAATCCTACCCCTTAGGCCACCCCTCTTAATATCCAAATTAAAAATGGATTTAACTTTCATCCTTGGGATTACAATGGTGTAGCTAGATGAAAAACATAGGATACCTTTTGGAGAGGTGACAACTAGCTCCAACTACGAGACACTTGTTCTTCTTGGGAGGATGTGAGAACCCCAAAATCTTTCACTTGTAAACCTGAAACAATATCACACAGTTTTTATTAAATTCCAGTAGAGGGAGTAAGACACAGAGTCTTATCCCCTCCTTGAAAGCAAAAATAAACCAAAAACAAACTGCAACTAATCTACGAAATAGAAATGTTGAAAGTAAATCATATAATCATAACTTGAAAGGAAGTAGTAACAAAATTAAAGGCATCTAAACTAAACTAATGCTCATAATAGAGAGCTTATTCTTCCTACATACTCTAATCAAGGAAAGAAGAAATGTCAAGTAAAATCATATAACCAATGCAACCAACATGTAAACTCATCATTACCTTGGGTTTTACCTTTGTGTTTGATTGCTAAGCAGAAGAGTGATATGTCAAACCTGTAGTAAGCATATGTTAGTAAGTATTTCATGACTCGGAAGGATTCTTCGATGGGCCAGGATCATCATGCAAAAGGCTTGCAATGGAGTACCATGCATCCCCTATACTACTGCATGCTTCACCAATCCATAACTCAATAGGGATGATGTACTTATTGTTCTAATCTCTATCATTTAACCACTCATCAATGTTACTCATTGCATTATCAAGTAAAAGAGGCTTTGATGGCGGCTCTAACTGGAACCTGCATGAAGACAGTTCCTCTCCCTGGATATATCTAATCACATACCCACACATATGATGAGATGATAAATAAGAACTCAAAACAAAAGGAAACTCACACCTTAAGGTTGATTGTTGTGGCATGAGAGGATGACAACTCATAAAGTATGTTTGAAATTGAACATGCTTCGGCCTTCCCACTATTATGGCCCATTATCCCTCATTGCCAAAAGGATTTTATATACCTAAGAATTATGAAACATGGATGTACAAGGTTGAGACAACTCTGTTATATCATGAATGTGGAATTCCTCCCTCTGCACCTGTAAATATTGTTCTTGTAATATGGCCAAACTTGGTTGCTTATATGGCCAAAAATTTGCAATCTCATGGTCATCATTCTTTCCATCATACATGGGATCATTGTCAAAATGATATTAGCTTGCATCCCATTTGCATTTGTCGACCTAAAGGAATGCATCAATACTTTAAATCTTTGTACAATCATGCTCCCTCTCCAGTGAAGAACTACCCACCAAGTTGTCCCCTCCTTAATCACTACAAGATGTATCATGAGAATAAGATGATCGAAACGGAATATAGGTTGTTAAATCTATATTGTCATCCAGAGGTGGGAGGGTGTGTTCCTAAACATTACTTTCATCAATGTGTTCCTCATCCTTGTGATCTTCAATTGTATCTTGATTTTCAATGGACAGATGAGAAGACTCCTCATCAATGCTCCCTACTATGGTATTTTCCTCCTCTTTGTCCATGTGGATAATAGGGATTTCTTTCATATTCACCACACCTTTGTCATCCTCAATAAAATGCGGCTCATCACCACTATTTTCATGTCAAAATTCCCCATGGAAATTTGTCGTAAGATTTTCCTTGTCATCGACTTCTTCAAGACTTTCAAAGTGATGTTGTCATCTCCTGTCAGGACATAATTCCAAAAGATCATTTGCAAGTTGTTGTATGTGAGGCTCGTGATAGTTTGTTCTGATAAACTCTGTCAGGAAATTGACTGCATCCATTTTCTCTTTTATTTCCATAAGGGTATCATGGGAACGACGCTCACCATATTCTATAACCAAGTGATCATCCTTTTCTAGCATTCTTCCCTGTAGATCTATGAATACTTGAACATATTCAACATCTTCATAACCCAGGATCCAATCCTTTTGAAATCTCTTCATTAATTGAGGGAAAGATTTTATTTCTTTAGGTTGAAACCTACTACACCACTTCCTTGCAAGCAATCCTTGCATTGACTATGCAAAGGATTTCATCAAAACATCTTCAAATACAGTATTAGTATCAATTACATAATTCATAAAAGATTCCAGAAAATCCACGACTATTCATGGACTTCTATCAAATTTAGGAACATGAGCATATATATTGGCTATAGGAAGATTTGAATATTTCAAAACATGTGGTAAGTCCAAAGGAACAAATAGATAAGCAAGAGATGACAATTAATCTTCATTAAAATCCATACTTCAAACATCGATAATGATGATTCGTTAAACCAAAGAGCTTTCTTACCAACCATAACCTTACCCTAGATTTGGAGCCGCCAATTACTTAGGAGTTGTTCTTATGTTGTATCTCTTTATAAAATTCATTTAAGTGGAGTCGCCAGGTGAGCTCCTAAAAGTTAGTGCAAATAATGATAAACTCATCAAAGATAGAAAACAAATTCTTACCAAAGATCAGACAATGGAGTCRTCGGAATTGGAAACWTTTCATTGCAATGCACTTTTWAAATTTTTATTTGGTGGAGTCACCAGATGAGACCCTTAAATATTAACAAATGAAACTAGAATAATCTCATCAAAGTACAAAGCAAAAAGTTTACCAGATATTTGTCATTGAGAACCCTCGGTTTGAAAACCTTGTTCCCCGACAGCGGCGCCAAAAAATGTTACCGTCCAAACTAGCAAACCACCAAGGTTCGTAGTCCACTATGGCAGAAACACAGGGGATAGGTTCTCAATGTCACCACAACACCTATCCTTCCATGTTCGAGCCAAACTCTTATGCTAAGAAAGTATGGGAGGCTTCCCACAAACTATTTATTTACCTCAAAGAATCTTAAGATCGGTGCCTAAAAAAAAAACACTAGGTGAAGGTAGGATTTAAATGTTTCAAGACTTACTAGAATTAGTAAATAATGCAGAAAATAAAATAACAAATCAGCGAGCCAACTTATCCCCAAATCATCAAAATACTAGCTATCTAATGCACAAGAGATAGGGGTGAATGTCCTTACCACTTTAAGAAAAATTTGTAATGTGTGTACCTTGGATGAAGTGGCTAGAAATAAGGTATTTCCTTGTTTTTTCGTTATATTAGACCTTTAAAAACAAATAAAACATAGAAAACCAACCAGAATATGGCGTTTTGAGACCTCCGACAAGTGTAAAAATACACTAGATTAATAGATTTGCAGGTTTAGAGGATAGGGAAGCAAAGTAATAATGAATATTATGCCCTAGAGCCTTCAGATATGCTGCAAAATTAATTTCCAACTAGATGGAAATTACTTTTACAGAATTGGGGTTCAATTCCCCTTAGGGTCAAAACCCAAAATTTATTACAACAAAGAATAATATTTAATGGGTTGTAATTTTCTACTATTTTAACTAGAAAATAAAGATAACACTTGTAAATAAGATCTGTAATAAATGTAGAAAGGTTTAGGAAGTTGATACTTACAATATGTACCCCTTTTATTGTCAACAAGAGTGTAGATATGAAGATTTTCTTGTCTATAACAATGTAGATCTACACACTATTTTTCAAGAAAACCCTTATTAGATGTATTCAATGAAGCATAAAACTCGAGGGTAAATATATCTTGGGGTAGGGGAATTCCCAAGCAACAAAAACCCCAAGATCTAGTAGTTGATAAAATGTAAACATGAAATACAAAGCTAGGGTATGGTTTTTTCATATTTTTTTATAATAAGAGATGATTTAAAATATTTTGAAATAAAATGGTTGAAGAAATTGAGAGATTTACCTTTGCCTTTTTTACCTTTAGATATATCTTGGTTTGTTCAATTATGACCCCGCAAGTTCAAGATTGGCAGGATGGATTTCTAATTGATTGGGTTTGGAGTCGAATGACTATTGTCCCCAATGCTAGAAATTCAACAATAGATGGGGTTACTCCTTGGATTTTCTAGGAGAGCTCCTCAATGGATGGCCTCTAAGACAACCAATTAACTAGGGTCAAAGTGATAACCTACCACTTGGTTGAAGCTACTTCCAAAGAAGTTGGTCCAACAACTTGGGTGTGTTTCACTAAGAACCCATGAACAAATAAAGAGACGAAAGTTTGTTTCATTTCTTCCACATGACTATGTATCCCCTCAATGGATTGATTGGTCACCTCTTGCAATTCTCCTAAGGAACCCCTGTCAAAGCACAATTAAAAGAATCCTTTGCCAAAAAAAACAAGCAGTATAATAGACAATCCATAGTGACACAAGAGAATTGATATCCAAAATATGGCATTATGATCTCACAAAGTTTCAACAACATTAAATGAGAGGAGGGACTAGTCTTATATTGTTTTTGTTGTAACGAATAACTTCTACCTCCCTCGTAAAATAATATTTTCTTGGTTTACTCATCCACAATTGGTTGGAGGCTAAACCATTGAATAATATATTTTAATTACATAGCTCCACGATAGAAATGGGATAAAATCCTTCTTTAGAACAATTGACCATTGAAAATGTCCACATGAGAGGTTCGATCCACCAAGAGAGAGGTCGTGTGGCCTTAGATAAGGTGTGTTTTGGTGGAGAAATTCCAATGTTCCTTTTGGGGACAATTTCCTCTTGTAGAATGAGCAATAACGGTCATATTTTATCCACATTTGACCTTTCTTTACTCCAATGGCTAGTTTGACTAATTAAATCCATGAGATGAGGTGTGATTTGTTCCGAAGGGGATGGATTGGTCATTTAGTGGCTTAATAAATCATTTTACCTATAGAGAGAGAGCATCTTTGACTTGCTAAATTTCCTCCAACGGATAGTTGACCATTTAACGTTCCTCTTCTTTGACCATTTGACTTGGGAAATGTGCTCAACGTCCTTTTTAGAAGACTAGGATGATTTTCCTTTGGGAGGCAATATCTCCCTTAGTATTTCATCGATCCAAAATATGCAACATGGGTTTTTCTCGTAAAATCTTTTTGATCATTTTGAATCCATGTTGTATTTTTGCCTCTAGGGACCCAATGCATTAGGATGCGTGAAGTGCCTCAAAATATGTGCAATGATGACAACTTTGTGACACTTCCATGTTGAGAACAAAAATGATAAATTCACAATGGCCAAGGGATACATACATACTTAATAGAAAATAACCATGTGGGGAGACATAGGTGTGCATGACATGGATCAAAATAGACCCCACAAACTACAATCACCCCTACATAAGACTCATGGCTCCACACAACCATGTGTCCCAATAGATCCATGCGAAGGCCTCCAATCCTATTCAGGATGAGAGACATTGAGACGAGGACTAAGGGGATTGATCATGTTCGGCCTAAGTTTGGGAGTCCATTACAATATCATCCACTATGCTTTACATGGCTTTAACTTCCATCCTTGGGATTAGAATGGTGTAGCCAAATGAAAAATGTAGGGTACCTCCTAGAAGGGTAACATGTCTCTCTTTTCCCTCTCCTTAATTGTACCAAATTGGCTCCAAGTTGTTCGCCAGGAATGGCTGAAAGACCCCAAACTTTCTCGCCTAATCCAATAATTGCAACACCATTCTCAAGCCTCTCTAGGGTACTCTTGGCACAATAAAGAGCTTCGATACAAAGGTCATTTGTATTTAAGAAAACGGTTGCAACTTAAATCCACAATGCTTTCTAAGCTTCATGCTTCACCCACAACTGGGCATTCAGGGTTTACCAAAACCTATGAACGGGTGAAACATCCTTTTTCTGGGATGGTATGAAACAGGATGCCTGCACCTTTGTGGCTAAATGTGATACGTGTCAATGCAATAAGGGAGAAACAATCAAATCTCCAGGCATGCTCAAACTACTTTTGATTCCCCTTGCTATTTGGAGGGATATTTCTATGGATTTCATTGTTGGCCTTCCTAAATCGGGCCATAATTCCATCATCAGGTTGGTAGTCGATCTCCTTTCTAAATATGCTCATTTCATTGCACTTCAACACCCATTCTCTACATCCACAATGGCTCAAATTTTTATGGGTAATATATTCAAACTTCATGGCATGCCTCAATCTATTGTCTCCTACCGAGATCCAACTTTCAGCAATGATTTTTGGCAAGAATTATTCAGGCTCCAGGGAACCCAATTGCATCTCAGCACTTCCTATCATCCCTAGACTGATGGAAAAATTGAAGTTGCCAACAAGTGTTTGGAAATATATTTGAGGTGTTTTGCATATGACGACAAAATCAATGGGCTCAATGGTTACCTCTCATTGAATGGTGGTACAACACATGTTACCATAGTGTTACTCGCATGACTCCTTTTGAAGTAGTCTATGGGAAAAATCCACCTTCGGTTCTCTCATACATGCCAAGTTTCTCCAAGGTTCAGGAGGTTGACACAACTCTCATAATTCAAGCAGCCATTCATAATCGCGTGAAGCAATAAGCAGATCAAGGTCGTTCTGAGCATCAATTTGTTGAAGGGGACCATGTGTTTCTTCGTCTGCAACTTTATAAGCAGACTTCACTCAAAGATGAACACTTTCAGAAACTAACTCTAGAATTTTATGGTCATTGTACAATTCTCAAGCGTATGGGGCCCATGTCCTACCAGTTATCTCTACCCATTCATTCTATGCTCCATCCTATTTTTCATGTCTCATGCTTAAAGAAATCAATTAAACTACGTGCCAAACTCAAACTAGACTCCTCGAGTTGGATGAAGAAGGTTCTATTTGGCTGCAACCAATATTAGTCTTGGACCAACGAGAATGTCATCTTCATCAGTGAACCATCAAGGAAGTGTTAGTTCATTGGAAAGATACAACTCCAGAAGATGCCACCTGAGAATCGACCACCATTTTGCAACAATTTCATCATCTCAAGCCTTGAGGACTGTTTTCGCACAATTTGTACTTTGATCAAAGGAAAAGGTTAAAAGAGAGCAAATTGGCATAATTGGAGACTATCCTATCATTGTCACCTCAATAGGATTTCTCTTTCTATTTAGGGTGGTAGGCCTAGGGGAGACACCCCCCGGTGACCTGGGGGTTTGAGAAGGCAAGGTCAAAATGGCTAGATAAAGATCCCCTCTCACAAGTCACCGTTGATTAGAAAGTCCTAGTTTTATAACCAATGAAATGATAATATGTCAAGGTGTACATGCTCGAAACAAAGCAACAAGAAACTATATATATTTGCAAGTACACTTGTTGGTTAGCACTTCATAAAATCCTGGACTTTCTCAATAAAATCAATTGGTTGATAATGATGTAGTAAACAAAAAATTATAAAAGCAATATTTAAAAGGCCATACTTCACATTAAATGCCTTGAAACACCTTCAAAATGACTAAAAATCATCAAGCATTGAAATCATAATACTAGCATTTGTTAGAAGCAAACAGGACACTGTATAAATCAGCCTCTTCAATTGCTTTTATGAGCTTTTAATGCTGCAATTAATGGTTGTAGCTTATTTTAGTAACAACAACAATATTGTTAGTAGGTTAGGCTATTCTAAGGTTAGAAATGGTTAGTAGGAAGCTGAAAGAATAGGTTTTGATGGTTGTTTTGATCAATTACTCAAAAGAGGACTTTAGACTAGTGCTTTTAGGGCAAATGGAGTCAAAGAAGTGGCAGTAAATGTTGAAGAAAAATGATAGTAGGAGAGTCAAAGACAAGAGAGATTGACAGATTGGAGTGTTGGTAACCCAAGGCTCCAATTATCAAACCCTAAGGGGAAATTAGCTACTAAGGTGTAGGTAACCCTAGGCCTTAGTAGATTTCCTCCCTCTTTAACTCAATGATGAAGAAAAAATCGGCTAAGATGAAGCAATGGATACTAAGGTGTTGCAATGGCAAGGCCTTAGCACATGCTTCAAGAAAAATGGCATTTTGACAATATCTAGTAGGTGGAGGCTTTTAAAGCTAGGACAATAACATGTGCTAGTCTTCCTAGGGTTTAATCAAGCAATTTCATAATCTTTAATGTAAATGCAAGAAAAATAAAACTATAACCATTCAATTAAGAAGAATTGCAAAAACATTACTTACATTCATCAAGAATAATCAAGAAAATCCCTAGTTGAACACATCCACCAAGAAACTTGCCAAAATACTCCAAATTTAGCCTTCCTCAACAAGTACTCCTAAAATTTCAGCCAAGAAACCCTAAGGACGACGCAAATTTTAGTCCTCACAAGTGTGAGTGAAAGATGATGAAAAATAAGAGTGATTTTCCCCTTATTTATATAATCCTAATGACCAAAATTAGGTCAAAAAGGCCAACATGGCCTGTTACACATAATATCCAGTTTTTACATTAAATGTCATAAATAAACCCTAAAACAAGTTATAAAGGTGAGGTCATGCCCTTTTAGGGTGATGTTAGGCCCTGTTGGGGCAACGTTGGCCTCCTAGAGCAAAACGTTAGGCCTCCTTGGGGCTCAGGATCCTAACACACGTGCCACTTGGCACACAATTGCCTCCAAAACATCCAAAACGTTGGTTGACCTGGGTGACGTCGTGGGCCTTCCAAGGCCTACATCATGGTGAAAAGGGAAAAACGCCCCTAAGTCCAGGTCTGCTAGGTTGTCCCTGGTGAAACGTCCTCCACTCTCTCTAGTGCAATCTCCTTATCTGTCTCTGCCCCCGGTTGGATCTCAGCATCCATCTAGTGGGATTCTTAGCCCTATGGAGGTCTGAACTAATCATCTCCCCATATGTACCTGTCCATCAGGTGTGGCCCTACAACATCACCAAATACGCCCTCCATGGGCTCATAAGTCATAGGGATCATAGCAATGTCAATCACATATAATCAACAAGTTATTTAAACATGTGCATGAAACCCCCTTTACCCAGACAAGTGCTCAAAGACATTATGATATTCTATAGGCCAAGTTTGGAGGGGATGCTAGGACGTCCTATTGGGCCAGTGCTCATTGGATGTGGGATGTTCCTGGCTGAAGACAAAATCCAGGTCATGTGAGTGGATGAGGTGGTAAGGGATGTCTAGGCAATAGGTGCAGTGATAGCAGGCAAATGTATGGCTTACCCGTGGGTGCCTCTGAAGAGGGTGAGTTGCACCTTGTCATGGATGCAAATGTTTCCAAGCCCATTCATGCCTTTTATCTTTATTCTTATTGTTTTTTCTTTCAAGAGGCTAGTTAAGGGACACTGCCCTGGCATGGTGAGCAATGGTGGCAATGTTACCCGCAAGCATTTCACGGAAATGAGAAGGCTGGCTCGTGATGAGACCCCCTTTCTCTTGGCTATGCCACCAAGAGCCACTACCCTGGCGTGGTGACCAGTTGTTGGTAGTGTCATACCACTACATTCCCATGGACCTAATAGGTCGGCTCATGATGAGACCCCCTATCCTCCAGCTAGGTCTTGATTTATTATTTGTATGTGTCCCTATGTTTCTTGCTGAGAAGCATTTTATTACTTTCTCGGGGATCCCTGGGCGAAGCATCTCAAGGTTTCATTATTTTGGCTTTTATCTTTTGCCAACTACTTTTACCCTCTGGGCCTTTAGCCCCTTCTTCCCACAAGGTAAGGTACAACCCTCAGATATTTGGCCAAGCCAATGCCCGGACCAGTGTAATGGGATGGATGAGAGGGAAAAAGATGAAAAGTGGCGAGTATGGTGGGAACAGACGATGACCTTTCATGAATCCCCTCAGTGGCAACTCAAACCCTATGGGAACCAACTTAGTAGGGCATCCTGTCATTCCCCCCAGGTGTGGTCAAGTGGAAAGGCATAAGGTCCAAGCACACATTAGAAGCAAAAATAATTAAATGCACATATTCAAATGTTTTGAGAATCAAAGTGACACATACCATGATACCCGGACTCATTACCTCATGGAGCAAGACCCATTTATGTTGCAAGACCAAGCCGATGTGATGGATGTTGTTAGTGCTGAAAAAGTGGAGGCACTAAAGAAGAAAAGGATGGGCCCTCCAGGGCCATGCTCAAGTCGATCTGGCTCTCGATACTCCATGTCTAGGACCTGTGGGCCTCGAGACATAATCTCCTTAGTTATCCCTATGCGAGGGGATAACAAGGACAAGGTTGTTCTTCAAGGGGGAGAGCATGTTAGGGTCCTAACCTCCCTAACCCCTCACGTAGATAGAATAATATATTTCCATGTAATAAAGGCCGAAATTAGTTAATAAGACCTATTTAATAAATGTGAACAAGTCAATGTAGGATGACATAATAGAAGCTTTCGCTTCTAGAAAGATCTTTCTTTGGAATGCCCTTTAGAATATATGATTAATATAAATAAGAGTAGGAGGCATGAGAAAGCCTTGTCTTGAGAATTATTGTAATAGAGCATTGCTCTGCTGGAGGTTTCTCCCTCGAGAGGCAAGTGAACATTGTTTTCTATCAATAAAGGTATCATTTTTGGTGTTTTAGTTCTCTAAATTTTGTTGTTCCACTG
>JASDQU010239243.1:0-13414 GCA_032191745.1 Picea mariana
AAACTTGGATGATGTGGCATGACGTGTGGATGTTGATGTGGTGTGACATGTGGATGTTGACGTGGAAACTTGGCTAATGTGGAATGACATGTGGATGATAGCCACTTGTCCTTCCCTAACTTGGCCATGTCACCCTTCTCTATTCCTCTTCATCGGTGATTGGTGATCTCTCTTGCATCGGTGATCGACAATCTCTCTTCGCCGACAATCAAAAAATTCCCTTCATCGGTGGTTTATGAAAAATTCATACATGTAGAATTTTTTTAAACCCCGATCGCTCCATCGACGATCAGTGATTTTCTTTGACGAACCAAATTTGTCCACAAATTTCGTCGAACCCCGAAATTTATTTTTTTTTATCAAATTTAGGATGAACCTGAGCCATTTATTTTCAATATCAAAGTGATCTCATTTGTTGATTTATAAAAATCTCCAAACTTCATTGAATTTCTCCAATCCTACAAACAAATCTCAGTCATTGATCCTTAATTTCTAAATGATCTGGGTCGTTAATTCTTCAAACTATTTAGTCACCATTAAAATGAAAAATATGACCCTTTGGGTCGAATTGAACTCTACAACCTGCTGAGTGATTCCATTGATCATCTCTTTGATGGTTCTACGGGAAAATTAGACTTGAATTTGTTCATAAATTTGGGGATTTCACTCTGGTTTCACCAATTTCCCCAAATTTGACACAGATCAAACTTCACCACATTGAATTTATAAAAAATTCGCATTGGTTTTGTCTCATACAAGCTCAATGTTGAACCAAAAGCTTTGATACCACTTTTTATTGTACCCAGCCTCCAAGATGAGCCATGTTACTACAAAAATGACTTAGCATACCTTGATACCATTTAATAATCTACATGCACACAACATGCCAAACAACTCATGCAATTAACAACAATTATAAAAATATGAATGCAACTATTCACATGCTTCCAATAGCAATATAGTAAAAACCATGATTGTGTGCATACCCAAAAAACATACACAACATTCAAATTAATATTTACACGATGGAATTAACATTGTAAAACATAACATAAACTTATCTTTAAATAGTTGAACCATCTGGCCACATACAAAGGATTGTTGATTCATTTCATGTCTCACCTTTCAATCCATGTTTTGTATAAACTTTCTCCCAATCCATTGTTCCCTTAATTTTTTTAATTCAAAGCCTCTATACTTAGCCATCTTTTTGAATTATGTGGAGCCTTTGAGTATCACCATACTTGGGCACCCCACACAATTATCCCCTCCGCACTCTTCACTCTGCACAAATATTTCCCCACATAGCCTAACACTTAGTCTATTCTCAACCCTTAGTGCGGAGAAATGACACCACTTTTCCTCCCGCGCTCTGTTGGTATTATTGATTATGTGTTGTCATTGATGACAACATGAGTCAAACATGTACAGTAAGCAGAGAAAAAGTAAGATCACCTTGGGGTAGAAGCAATTCATGATCACTCTTGATCATGATAGGATCAATAATGATCTTATGTTCCTAAAGCTCAAGAGAGGTAGCATGCATAGAATCCATGTACAGAAGGAGTAACGAAGCACAAGGAACTAAGATCTCAGGAGGGTTAGTGACTAGATATCAATTCATAAAAGAATGCACAAACAATTATTAAAAGCTCGGGAGAAATACTGATCAACAGATCAAGGAGAAGAGCATTGAAACCCTTCAAGAATCGTAAGGAAACTTTGTTACAGTCGAAAAATATATCAATCGTCGATCAAAATCCTATAGATATCTCGACAACCATCAGATCGAGGTGAAGTCAGAGACTGGGAAGGATTAAATATCAACCATTATATCTGGAGCAATAGCATTATGGATAGTTGTATCAAGCCAAAATCATAGATCGAGAAATATTAAATAAAAGTCGTCAGATTTCATGGAGGAAATTCAAGTGAGCTCTCAACCATTAGATCAGTTGGGGATCTAACCTAATCGTCAGATAGAACTAAGTGGAAGGACAGGATAAGTGGACCCCATAAGACACAAAGTCTTGAAACCCCCAAAGTCCCAAACTAAATAAGGGCCATCAGATCTGGGAAATGCATGGTGACCGTTGGATGGGGATAAGCAAGTCCAATAGTGGTCAAATTTGGCGCTGATCACTTCGGCTAAAAAGAGTCTGAAACGTGTAAGTTCACCTAAAGTTCAGAGCCCCAAAGTCTCGAAGTGAATGAGGGCCATCTAATCTGGGAACTCCATGGTGACTGTTGGATGAGGATAGGCAGGTCCAATGGTGGTAAACTTCGGCGCTGACCACTTCGGTAAAAAGGATTATGAAACATGTAAGTTTACCCAAAGGCCAGAGCCTCGAAGTATCGAAGTGAATGAGGGTTGTTGGATCAAGAATTCAAGTGAAAACTAAACCATCCAATATAGAGTAATGATCCAAAGGAGAAAGACATATGACACTTCAGGAGATCCACGTCAACAATACCACATCAGCAAGGACACATGGCCCAATCAAATGGTGACAAGTGTCAAGGTATAGTTGGCACTTTAGGTATACGAAAGTCATGAATATAGGTGACACGTGGCAACCACTCATCCAGTGCCACGTAAACAAGCCACGTCACTCCGGGATTACTAACTTTGGGGATATCTAAGCTTCCATTATTAGTTAATCGCCAAAGGTTAGAATCACGAAGTAACGCTAAACATTGATCCACTTCAGTAAAATTCTCAACCATTGATCAAGTATAGTGGATGAATAGAGTAAGCATAAGGAGTTAACTAACAACAAGAAGTCACCGCAGCTTTATGACTTATTTGGTAGGTAAAACCTCCGAAAGGATTGAAATACCTCATATTTTGAGTAACCCAGAGTCTCGGAGTCACAAATAGCCTAATAACCAGAAATTGAGAGCTACCTTTCGCCTAAGCCTACGGTCCTAGCTTCTGGACATGTGAAGGTTATTAAGCATAGAAGTGATGATACGCACTCCGACAGAATTTTCTTCGGGAGAATTGGAAGACTTCAAAGTCTAGAGTCACGAATCACTGAAGTCCCGTAGTGAATGAAAACCGTCCACTCAACCACAGATTAAGTCTTGATCATTGATATGTTTTATTCTCAAGGATAATGTTGAAATCGTCAGATTAACACCTATTAGGACTTGCATTTGGTCATGGGTTCTGGTCTCATGATATAGGAATAAGGATGAAAGAAGAAGCGTTAGGAACAACGCTTAAATGGATAAGCCCGTGGTTTTGAGCCCATGGGCATTTGAACATTGGGTTGAAGGAAGTGCCTCATATAGAATTCATTTTTGTAAACAGCTTAAGGCTTGTAGAGTAATTTAGACAGAGATTAACACCATAACAATACAGAGAGCAGGTAAAAGCTCAAATATGATCTGTTGGCAAACTTGGGAACATAGCAGAAGCATGGGAACAATATAATGAATCGATCCATATATGTGATCAACTCATGAGGACAAAATTCAAATCAAGATTAGTCTTCTAATTAAATTGAGAAACTTACACAATAATTAAAGAATAAAAGGAAAAGATTATTTATGTTAAAATTAAATGAAAAGGTGCAATGGTCATGTTAAAAAGACACAATGGTTCATTCCTATACCTATTGAAATACTATATAAACCAGAAGTGGTGGTGAATCTAAGTGTGTCTTGGTGGATTCTATATATATAATGGATTGAATGGAAGTTCATTTTGTCAAGATGGTGCTTGTTTACAAGATGAGTCTTGTTATGAGGGTTGGATTCCTTACATCTCAATTGGATCTGAGATCAACAAGTTGAGTCTTGTTATGAGGGTTGGATTCCTTACATCTCAATTGGATCTGAGATCAACAAGTTGGGTCTTGTTATGAGGGTTGGATTCCTCATTTCTCAGTTGGATCTGAGAACTACAAGAGGGGTCTTGTATAAGAGAGTTGGATCTCTCATATTTAGTTGAAGTTGAAGATATTAAAGGATTGATTTTATTTGTATTCATTCAAGTTAAATAAATAAAAGAAAGATATTTTATCTACTTCATGCAGTTTGTGTTACACATGTTATGAATAATTAACTGAGTTGCATATATATTATTTAGTTAATTCAGTTAATCTATGAAAGTGTGAAAATTATTCAAAAGTTTCAGACATTGATTCACCACCCCCCCCTCTCAGTGTCAGTGTGTGTTTCAACAATTGGTATCAGAGTCGGTACCTTCAGCACAGTTTCAACACAGGAAGGTAGATTATGAATAAACGGGTGGAAAAATGGCTCTCTCCACAAATGAAGTCCCCTTATTTGATGGAATAGACTACTCTTCATGGAGGGAAGAAATGAAATGGTATGTAAAGTCAAGAGGATCTGGTGTTTGGGATTCAATAGTATCTAAACCTTGGTACTCATCTACCTCAAAGAACAAATCCAAAACTGCAAAAGAAGCAAAGAAAAATAATTCAATAGCATTAAAGGAAATCCAGATTGGACTGTCAGACCAAGTCAAAGAAAAGATGGGACATTGCACCTATGCTAAATTACCATGGCTCCAGCTAGAGAATTCTTATCAAAATAAAGAACAAAACAAAGAAATGGAGAATTCCAATCAGATTATAGAACAAAACAAAGAACTCCAATCAGATTAAAGAACAAAACTCAGAAATGGAGAAATCAAATCAGATTGAAGAACAAAATACAGATAAAGAGAATTCTGATTAGAATAAAGAACAAAACATGGAAGAGGACAATTCCATCAAAGAATTGATGCAAACCCCAGTCATCAATAGAGAATACTACTACATCATGGAATTGATTAATACCTCAGTATTAAATAAAGAAAAACTATCAAATTTTAACACTGATGTTATAACTACATTTGAATTGATTAGTATGGAACCAGGAAATGGCCTATATAAAGTTACTAAGGATGTTCTTGACCAACTTGAATACATAGTTATGTGCACTTTTGAAGAGTTGGAGAAACTTCAAAAGAAATATGTGTTTCTACTACAACAGTTAGATCAATCTAACCATGAAGAGCAATAACAAAAGATTCAACGAGAAGACAAAGAAGAAGAAATCAAATGATTGAAGACCGAAGTTGCTAATCTAACAGAAGAAATGGAAGAATTGAAGACACGTGAAAATAAAAGCAAACAAGTACTAGACAAGACAAAAGAAATGGTCATCTGTCTAAAAACTCAACTTGAAGAAGCTAAGAAAAATGAAGAAGCCCAGAAGATCCAATTAACTAAAAGGGAAGAATCATGTCACATGTTGGAATTGGAAATTATTAACGTCAAAAAGATAAATGAAAGTACTAATGCAAATTTAATGACTCAAATTGAAGAAGCAAAGAGAAATGAAGAAGCACAGAAGATCCAATTAACTGAAAAGGAAGAATCGTGCCACAGGTTGGAATTGGAAGCCGTCAAACTCAAAAGGATTCAGCTAGAAAACAAGGAAGAAATCAAAAGATTGAAGAATGAAGTTGTCGATCTAACAAAATATATAGAAGAGTTAAATACATATGGAAAAACTAATAACTGCACAGAAGTCTTGGATGATACGAAAGAAATAGTCATCAATCTAAAGACTCTACTTGAAGAAGCCAAGGAAAAAGAAGAAGCCTTGAAGATTCAGTTGACTAAAAAGGAAGAAACATTTCACATGTTGGAAATGGAAGTTATCAACCTCAAAAAGAAGAATGAAAAGACAAAAGCAACTGTCAAATTCCAGAACAGCTCATCTATCCTAGATAGGATCTGGAACAGTCAAAGACCAACTGATGACAAAACCAGTCTTGGATACAATACGAAAGAATATGGTGGCAAATGGAGCACCATTCAAAAACATGATAAAGGATCATACTCCTCAAAAGAAAAAGGTACAGTCACAAACCTAAAACAAACCACGAACTTTGTCAAGGAAAGAAGCTATAAAAGTCAAAAACAAGAAACATATCAAAAGACAAATGTCTCGTGTCACAATAGACTCAAGTATGGAAACACCTTCAATGGTTATTGCTTTTATTGTAATAACTTTGGTCACAAAGCATTGGAATGCAAGAGTCCTAAAAATAAAAATTCAGGAAGGTCTAATAACTTAATGAGATGTTGGAGATGTTGGAGATGCAATTATTTTGGCCACACAACAAAGTTTTTTCATACAATGAGATGTTACAATTGTGATAGGTTTGGTCACAAAACCTTAAACTGCAGAAAATCAAGAAGTCCATCCATGAGAAATAATTCATACAAGTCAGGAAGAAAATCTAATGAAGGTTGGAAGAAAAGAAGAAATGACAAATCTCAAAGAACAAATCTAGAAAAGAAAGATCCTACAAATAAAATATCTCATGAAAAGGTATGGAGAAGAAAATATGAAATAGAAAGAAAGAAAAATGATCTGGCACCTGAAAATGAAGAAATTTATAACAAGAAAATGATGGGTGAAGTTCCTAATAAGGAATGTGAAATTCAAAGATTTGAATGTGAAATGGATCTCAAACTCAAGAAAGGATAGTTCCTAAAGAAAAATACGACACAATAGCAGATCCTGACGATATCATGCAGATCAAGAGTATATTAACCAATGAAAGAAAAATGCAAATAGAAAATCCCAAAGAAGAAAATGAAGAATTTGCACTTACACAGAACAATGACGATAATGATGAATCTTCAATAGCATATCAACTAGAAGAATTGAGAAATGAAAATCTTGGAAGTTTTCCAATGTTAGTTTCATGAACTACTAAATTTCCCCTCAACGGAAAATATGAATAAAAGGAAGGGAAAACATGATTAATAATATGGAGTGCATCATCCTGGTTAGAAGACGATTATAGCCTAAGTATCATGACAAACTAAAGCATGTTTTAAGTATTTGAGGTCGCAGTACAAACAACAGACGAAAGGACCAATTCAATCTTATTTCTAAGGGACAAAAGTTGAAGTTGGTTTTTGCAGAATCGAAGGACTGTGAATAAGATATTAAATTGGTTGAAGAATGGAAAATAAATTATTTGGTTTCGATCAATGGTATTCCTGTGAAAGATCAGAATATCAAGAAGAATAAAGAAACAGATCAAGAAGATCAATAAGATTCACACCCTTGTCCTTTAGAACAAATGAGAAGATAGTAAAACCCTATGAAACAGTAAAAACTCGGGGAGAGTGATGGGCTCCTAAAATACCTCCTTTCTTTCACTTCATTTCACTATTTTATCATCATATTTGACCATAATCCATTCCCTTCACCCTTTAAAGCATACCATTTATTTAAATATATTAATTAGAATCATTAAAAATAAATGATGTGAGTTTATACTTTTTAATGTATTTTACATGGTTTTAACTAATTTGTAGATGATAAACTTAGTGTTATGAACATCTTGTTTTATATAGATATACAATCCACCAAACAACTAAGCAATGGATATCATGGGGGATGCATTCACTATATACATTATTAAAATGTTTGCATCATTGAAATATCAATTTAATAATCTTTTTGATAGGTGGACGATTGTACAAACAAAAATAAAGGGATATTGTTCCATCCAACAGATCGTGTTTTCTAGAATTGAATGCAAGCTTCGTTGGAGTATTTAATCACAATCAACTCGGATTTGAGATTCCAGCACTCATTCTAGCACCCGTTCTGGTACTGCCACGAATGAATATTCCATCACCTAATTTGGCACTTGATCCAACACTCGGAGCCCAGCGGAATCGTTGGTTAGCATATCCGTGGCCCTTTTCAGGAAAATACAAAACATGGGTTTCTTTCACATTGGAACCCTCTTGATATGGGTCCTATTGCATTCCAGTTAAACCAACCCCTAGATTCCTAGCCATGGAAACTCTGGTTTTTGTAACAAAGCTTCCTGTAATTAACGATTTTACTATTTTTAGGAGTGTCGACCCTTTCAGTGGTCAACACTCTCGACTATGATGTAAACCAATATATAGATGGCTAGCCAAAACATCGAGGATAGATACTCTGCTAAAAACCATTGATATTGTCATTGTTGTTGTGAACTCATAATTATAATACAATTTGTTTCTAGTTCGATGCATTCCTAGCCTGTGATTATTCTGTGAATTAAAAAACGCCACAACTACTTGTGGGGCCCACCAGTAACATGTGTGCTTCATTGTGTTGTGTTGTGTGTTCATTTCCGTATTTTTCACTTGCAGATAAGCTACCCTGTGTACCTGTTGTTTTAAATTCTTAGTCTGTAGATTGTTTATGAAATGAATTATGTGTGTGTGTGTGTGTGTGTGTGTGTTGCTAAACTGTTGTTTTTAAGTTGCTAACATTGTCATTTTAAATTCTCAGTTTGTAGATTGTTGGTGAAACGAATCAAATTGTGCATATCTATATGATGCCAAATCGTTGTTTGTAAGTTAGTTGTAGATTTTTCTGTGTGAAAGAAATATAGATTGTGCATGTTGCTAAAATGTTGTTTATAAATTATTAAAATTGTGAATATTTTGTAAGCACGGATTGATCAAGTTCAACACCGTCGAATAATTATGATGTATACAGTTCCTTTGATTCCTTTGCTTTGTTAGAATGTTATGTGATTGAGCATTACACCGTAAAAGTTCTCATTGTATAATTTATTTGATAATTGGCTTGAAGACTTGAGATTGGTTAAAAGTATGTTTTCTGGAACATTTATGTTTTTGTTCAATGGTGAAGTTCTTAGTAAATAGTAAATTTTTATTTTAAATGTTGTCATTGTTAATATATTTTATTTTGTTGCATGCAAGCGATGGATTTTCAATATAGGAATAATTAGTTGTAAATTTGTTTGCTTTAAGATAGTTTAGTTTATTTTATCTTAGTTTTACTTCCCACACTTCAATTTCTTGTGCTTTAATTTTTGTATAGCTTCAATTACCAACGGATAGATTTAAAGCTTAAATTGTAAGATATTGCCTCCCCATAATGGGCTTCTTCCCTAGGTATTGAGCTATCTCCATTTGCTTGTTTTGTTTATTACATTTAAATGTGTTGTTGGCTTTAGATTAGGTTAGAGTGGGCTTCAATCCTGCACATACAGTGTCGGCACCTCTAAGATTACGAGCCCGAGGTTGACAATTTAATGTCCAAATAGATAGTACATATTTCACTCAACATTTTTGGCGCAATTGTCGGGGAGGTGCTAAAGGGATTAGAGCGTAGGTAGGTAGGTTGCCTTTAATTACACAACAAGGGGGAGGTGAAAATTTAAGAAGAGAGGTAAGAACCTGCACATCCATTTTAATGGGTTGCTCCAAAGTCTTGTTGATCTCTTTCTGTAAGAGTGTTTACTATTTCTGCAAGTTTGTTTACTTTTCATAGTGTGTTTACTTTCTTGCAATTTAATTTCCCACAAGCGTGCTTTCTTTCCTGCAATTGTGTTTTCTTTTTGAAGAGATAACTCTTGTGAAAAGATAACTTGGTGAAAGCAAGGTCTAAAGTAGCATGAGGATTTCAAGTTTGCTTTAAGTAGTGTGCTTTAAGTTTTTCAATTAATTTTATTTCATTTTTGTTTCAATAGAGTTAAATTTCAGTTATTATTTCATTGGGTGCTGTAAGAACCTCAGATACTCACCCATGTGTGAGATAAGAATCATCAACTGACAAAATGAATGAAAAGATGATAAGCTTGGAAGAACTCTCTCAAATCCTGGCAACAACCGAAATTTCTCCTTCTCAGGAAGAACATATTTTGGCAGCAGCTAAAAATTTATCTACCACTCCAGAAATACTAGAAGGACCAAAGTTCCCTGAGCTACAAAAAGTTTCTCCTTGTCAATCTACAAAGGAAGCTGAAAAATTAGGGACTACATCTGATAGAGAGCGATCATTAAGACCCAAGACTGAGGAGTTCTCAAAATTCATATCAATAGATCCTTCATGTACTAAAGAAATCAATCATCAAGAAAAGGAGGATATGCATAGAGATTACGTTGAAAATTGGTTCCAAGAGGTAATCATGCCACAATGCCATTTCCTCCTTCAACGCTTCTTGCTACCAAATCAAATAGGTCGGGTTCCTCATATACATGCAATCATTGAGGTAATTGTTTCGTATGTGGATATGGGTAAGTTTCTTGTTCTGCTCCACACATGGTTACATTGGAAAAGTTCTTACACTTGAATAAATAGTTTTCTTTCTTTTTAGGTGGAGTAGGATAATAAATAAAAGTTGCATGTTGTTAGTTTAGCTTAAAGTCTAATGCAGCCTCATTTTACATTTTATTTTTAATAAAAGAACTAAGAAGAAGATAGTATTGATAGTTTAATACTAGAAACCAAAACAATTCTCGATCTTTATTTCCCTTATTACATGCATATTTCAGACCATTAATAATAATAGTAGCCTGAAGACCAAACTTTAATGCATTATGGGGATTTACTTAAATTTTCAAGGTCTACATAGTAATACCTATAGGTAACTTGAACATCCTAGTTTCATATCAGAGCTTGTTATTAGCATCCTTATCAAATAGTAGCGAGAGTGTGGATGTCACTCCTACTTGTGAGGGAACACTACTATAACTATATATGAAGAAGATGAATTCAGGGACTAGAGACACGTTTAAGTCATTCTCTTACGACCTCATCCCCTACACATTAAGTAAGTTTGACTGTGATATGTCTTTGGACTAGTATAAATGCATAAGTCTATTTTTCATGCGAACAATATTTTATGGGCAATTTATAGAGTTTCCTCCAACCCATATACCATCCCATTTTGTAAAAAGGTTTTCAGAGTTGTCTCCCCATCTCATCAAAAAAGCAATACATACATACAAATCTTAAGGGTGGTCGTAAAGGCTATAAAATGGGTGTAAGAGGATAACCCATCGGGATATTGAACATGTTTGCTCACAGTGGGTACCAGCATGTGGTATGACTAGGCAAACTCATTGGGGTACTGAACAGGATCGCTGGCAATGGGGCATTATGCCTGGAGAGGATATTTCTTAGATATCAAAGTTACCCCATCAAGGTACTGAACAGGCTTGCTGGCAATGGGTTATGACTTTGATGTCTCTTACTATGCCTAATCTATATTATTATGTATGAACGATATACTTGTATAAATCCTTAAGAAGAAGCATGCATGGTTGAACAAAAGGGATAAATAAATCTCATCTAATTTTCATTTGAGAATGTCTATAAGTTTCAATTAAGACCATGTCATCTAATTCATACTATACCTAGGATGTCACTATCCTAGAAGTGGTACCCATAAGTTCAGGAGTCTAATGAACTCAAATGCAAACTTTATCCATATTACTTGAATGAAAATAAGCCTTTGAGAAAGTAAGCAGGGATGACTAGTTTCCTATGGGTTTTACAGATCATCTATACCCTCATGTTTTCTATATAGGGACATGAGAAAAATCCCCTATCACAACTTATATGGTCTTCATGAGCATAAACTGTTACTAGCTGAATAAATTGTATTTATTAAGAAATATGAATTAGTATGGTGTCGTTTTGGTCATTCCCATAACATAACATCAATAATTCTTTTTCTAAGTTCTAGTATTTCTTATAATAATAATGTTGGTTTCATTTTCCTGAAGATTGCTTACCGACTATTGTTGACAATACGGAGTTTTCAAATGAATGAAAGGTTAGTTCCAATTAATTCATGGCACGAGGATGTGCCATATCTTCGGTTTGGGGGGGATGATGGGCTCATAAAATACCTCCTTTCTTTCACTTCATTTCACTATTTTATCATCATATTTTACCATAATCCATTCCCTTCACCCTTTAAAGCATACCATTTATTTAAAATATAATAATTAGAAGCATTACAAATAAATGATGTGAGTTTATACTTTTTAATGTATTTTACATGGTTTTAACTAATTTGTAGATGATAAACTTAGTATTATGAACATCTTGTTTTATATAGCTATACAATCCATCAAACAACTAAGCAAAGGATATCATGGGGGATGCATTCACTATATACATTATTAAAACATTTGCATCATTGAAATATCAATTTAATAATCTTTGTTTTTTTTATAGGCGGACGATTGTACAAACAAAAATGAAGGGATATTGTTCCATCAAATAGATCGTGTTTTTCATAACTGAATGCAAGCTTCGTTGGAGTATTTAATCACAATCAACTTGGATTTGAGATTCCAGCGCTCATTCCGGAACCTGTTCTGGTACTGCCACAAATGAATATTCTAGCACTTGATCCGGCACTCAGAGCGCAACGGGATCGTTGGTTAGCATATCTGTGGGCCTTTTCGGGAAAATACAAAACATGGGTTTCTTGCACATTGTAACCCTCTTGCTATGGGTCCTATTGCATTTCAGTTTAGACAGTGAAACCATCCCCCAGATTCGCAGCCATGGACGCTCTGGTTGTTGTAACAAGTCTTCCTATAATTAACAATTTTATTATTTTGAGGAGTGTCGACCCTTTCAATGGTCACCACTCTCGGCTATGATGTAAACCAATATATAGATGGCTAGCCAAAACACCGAGGATAGATACTCTGCTAAAAACCCTTGATATTTTCATTGTTGTTGTGAACTCATAATTCTAATACAATTTGTTTCTGGTTCAATGCATTCCTAGCTTGTGATTATTATTTGGATTAAAAAATTGCCACAACTACTTGGGGGGGGCACCAGTAGCCCATGTTCTTCGTTGTGTTGTGTTGTGTGTTCATTTCCATATTTTTCACTTGCAGATAAGCTACCCTATGTACCTGTTGTTTTAAATTCTCATTCTGTAGATTGTTTATGAAACGAATTATATATATATGTTGCTAAACTTTTGTTTTTAAGTTGCTAACATTGTCATTTTAAATTCTCAGTTTGTAGATTGTTGGTGAAATGAATCGAATTGTGCATATTTGTATGATGCCAAATCATTGTTTGTAAGTTAGTTGTAGATTGTTCTGCGTGAAAGAAATATAGACTGTGCATGTTGCTAAAATGTTGTTTATAAATTATTAAAATTGTGAATATTTTGTAAGAAGAGATTGATCAAGTTCAACACTGTCGAATAATTCTGATGTATACAGTTCCTTTGATTCCTTTTCTTTGCTAGAATGTTATGTGATTTAACATTACACTATAAAAATTCCCATTGTAAAATTTATTTTATAATTGGCTTGAAGACTTGAGATTGGTTAAAAGTATGTTTTCTGGAACATTTATGTTTTTTTTCAATGGTGAACTTCTTAGTAAATAGTAAATTTTGTATTTTGTATTTTAAATGTTGTCACTATTAATATATTTTATTTTGTTGCATGCAAGGGATGGATTTTCAATATAGGAATAATTAGTTGTAATTTGTTTGCTTTAAGATAGTTTAGTTTACTTTAGCTTAATTTTACTTCTTGCACTTTGAATTCCCATACTTCAATTTCTTGTGCTT
>JASDQU010239244.1:0-16799 GCA_032191745.1 Picea mariana
CCTCATCTAGTTTATAATTCATTTAACTTTTAATAGTTATAACCCATTATTTCCAAATACCTATAACGTCTTCATCACTTAAATACTAAAACCCTAGCATATATAACCCCTAAGAATTATCCCCTATAAACCCTAAATATTTGTATGTATTACCATTAACCCTTAACACATATATATTTTATCCATAATTAGCGCCTATAACCTCTTCCTCTAAACCCTTAAAAGGAGTGAAAATAAACCATAAAATAGTTCAATAGCACCAAATTACTAAATCACACAGAATTTTTTTTAAGTAATAACCTTCAAAATCTCAACTATGTAGAGTCTCATCAATTCAATGTTTCTCTTCTTGAAAGAGAATTGAAATCAATATTTCATAAAAAACCAGAACACCATTGCATCAGAGCACCCAAATGATTTTCGCAACTGTAGAAAATGTTTGTCGTAACTATAGTAAATTTGTTGTAATTGAGATATATATATGATTGATTTTCCGTAAATGACCGTTTGATTCTCACACATGCCATTATTGGTCGCTAGATCGACTAAATGGTGGTTAGTCGCTAGAGCAACCAATGTTTGTCATTAAAACGACCAACCTGGAATGTTGGTCTCTAGAGCAACCAACAAATGGACCCTGAATTTTTTTTTATATTTAGTACAAAAAAAACAAAAGAATACGACAAAATTCTAAACCGTTGTAATATTTCGTCGTAATTTGCGCCCAATATATTAGTGACGCTTTGGGAAACCCCCAACCCAAATTCCATCCAACTACGGGAAATTTTTATAACCTCCATCAGAACATTCCTACTGGAATGATTCCCAACCAACCTTTTATGAATCAACCTGGAGGAGGGTCTTACAATCTCGGATAGGGCCATGGTGCTTACCAAAACCCTGGATGGGCTACATTTTCTCAAACACAATCTTTCCAGAGAGCTTGAGGCCAGATGTCACAACCCCATCTCCCTTTTTTGGCCTCGCTTAATCTGTCAGACTTGTCTAAGTTGATGAATGACCATGTGTCTCATGATCCTACATGGACCCTAGTCCCCACCAAGCTTCCTTCGAACATTCCTAAATTCGAAGGTAGGAATGGTGAGGATCCTGGTGATCACGTTACTACCTTTCACCTATGATGTTCCTTGAATTCCATTAATGACGATTCTATTCGATTAATATTATTTCAATGCACCCTCATTGGGGTTGTTGCAAATTGGTATATCGAGCTACCTAGGGGGGCATATGGTACATTTAGTCAGATGGTGTTGGTCTTCCTTAACCACTTCCAATTTCCAGTTCGCTACAATGCTGGCCTAGAACTTCTGTTGAATTTACGCCAAGACACAACCACTCATATCTTAGATCATATCTAGGAGTGGCATAGACAGAAGAGGTTGATTAAGACCTCCATACCCCCGAACTTTATTTTAGAATGGTTCCTCAAGTATTTTCAGCCTCCTATCTCAAAGGATGTTGCTACATCCAGGGTTACCACTGAAGAAGAAGCGATCTTCAAATCCCAATAGTTAGATATTATATATGCTTAGTATGGGATGTTATATCACATTCTTCCGGATGCACCATGGTCAGCCTACGAACCTAGACAAAATCCCGAACCTCATGCCGATGGCATTGTAGGCTCTGCCAATGTAAAATCCACAGACTCAGTGACAAGCCATTTGAACGAGTTGTCTCTAAACTAGTCTATAAGAGGGCCAAATTCGTCTGTGTCTTCCAATCTCACTCAGTCGATGGATGTACATTCCGTGCAATCTTTGATCGAACCAAATGGTAACCATCAACTAGGAGAGAATAAGAAGAAAGGACGTAATAATCGTAAGGGTGGGAAAAATAATAATAAACCCAAGGACAATGGTAATAATGAGAAGACAAACAATAATGCTGGAGAGGGAAAGAGAGAAAGACGTAAGGTGAAATTTCCATGTAAGATTTGTACAGATGATCACCTTACTCATTTATACCCCAAAATTGTGAAAGTTGTGAGGCTATTATCTTAATCTCCTGTGGTGCTGATGAATCCTTTCCCACATAACCAACACTTGGCCTCGAGTTCCTCAAATGTCGGAAATGTTGCTGGTGGGAGTCAAAACCCACCATTGCAAGATGACGACCGTTTGTGTATCAAGATGGTCGATGCGAAAGTTCATGTAGCCACTCGATATCGAGATTATATCTCTTCACAGACTATACCTGGTCTAGAATCTCCTCCTCCTCCTCCGAAGATAACTTTACATATTGAAAAACTAGAGCCACTGCCTCGTATTCCAAAAGGAGTACTCAAGCGCTCTACTCACAATCCAAATTCTAAAGCCGCCCAGAGCTACTCTATTGTTGAGGACCTGGGCCAAACCCCTTGTGCGATGTTGGTTTTAGAGGTACTCTAGATGCATCCTTCACAGAAGAATGCCTTACTATCTGCGTTAGGAGATCTAAAACCCAATGGCTCAAAAGTTATCGTTTGACATCACAGATGTGAAGCATCACTTTCCTTACCATATGGAATTCCAAATCCATGTGGGGTACTCAAAGTATACCATCAAACGTGCGGTTGTTGATGAAGGTGCTACTACATGTGTGATGTCCTTGATCTGTTGGAAAGCTCTCGGTTCTTCAATTCTGCCAAAATCATCGAACATGTTGACTTCTTTTGACG
The DNA here is from genome assembly GCA_032191745.1 of Picea mariana. Taxonomy (NCBI): domain Eukaryota; kingdom Viridiplantae; phylum Streptophyta; class Pinopsida; order Pinales; family Pinaceae; genus Picea; species Picea mariana. The sequence goes on from JASDQU010239244.1 coordinate 2,681, forward strand.
GTCATTCCTTCCGCCCTCACGGTATTGTTCCTGCCTTTCCGGTCTAGTTAGGTGGGAAGATGGTAGAGGTGGAGGTCGAGGTAGTTGATGTGCCTCTTGATTATAACTTGTTACTAGGACACAATTGGACATATGCTATGGTCGTCGTCATATCGCCCGTGTGGGCCACTTTGTTGTATTTTTTACATGACTTCCTCGATGGGACTTTTCCATCAAAAAACACTATCATCTAAGCCATGAATGGTTCCGACAAAACTTGGGATGATATGCATCATCGCTCTTATTTTCTCCCAAATCTTGAAAGAATCAAACAAGATCATTTTTTATATACTTTGATTGAGATAGTCGGTTGCACCATAGTTCAAGGAATTCCAAGATGTTTTTGCTTGGTCATATGAAGAGATGCCAGGAATCGACCCTCGTATTGTCGATAATGATATTAGAACTTATCTAGATACTAAACCTATTCGAAAACATCTTAGAGTTTTCAATCCTCCGAAGGCCCCTGCTATTAAGGAAGAGGTGGAGAAGCTACTTAATGCTGGCTTTATCTACCAGGTTCCCTTGATCGAATGGGTATCTAGTCCCGTTCATGTGAATAAGAAGCAAGGAACCATCCATGTATGTATGGACTTTCGTGACCTAAACAAATCCTGTCCTAAAGACAACTTCCCGACACCTTTCATTGATCATATTCTTGACGAGTGTGCAGGAAGCAGAGTTTTTTCTTTTATGGACGGATTTTTGGGGTATAACCAAATTCAAATTAAACCTGAGGATCAACAAAACACAACATTTATTTGTCCTTGGGGTACTTTCGTATACCAGAAAATTCCTTTCAGACTTAAAAACACTGGAGAAACCTTCCATCATGCCATGACCTTCACATTCCATGATCTTAAGCATATATTCGAAGCTTATCCTGATAATATTGTTGCTCACTCTCATAAGAGAGCGTATCATGCTACACACCTTCGGCTCATTTTTGAAAGATGTCGCTACTATAGAATCTGGTTGAACCCTCATAAGTTCATCTTTTGCATTAGGTATGGTCATCTTTTGGGATTTCTAGTCTCTGAGACCGGGATCATGGTAGATCCATTAAAGGTTGAGGCAATACTTCGATTGCCTCCCCCACGCACTATTCAACAACTTCAAGGTTTACAGGGGAAATATAACTTCTTACGTCGGTTTATAGTAAACTATGCCAATATCACTAAGGGTTTCATGCATCTTTTGAAGAAGGACACCCATTTTATTTGGGATGAGTGATCCCAGGAGTCCTTCAATGCTTTGAAGAAAGCCTTGGCATCGACACTTCTGCTGAAGTCTCTTGACTACAGTTAGGATTTCTTGCTTTATATCACCACATCCTAGGAGACGATTGGTATGGTTTTGGTTCAGGAGGATGATGACCTCCACGAGCATGCCATCTACAATCTTAGTTGAAACTTAGTCGGTCCTAATCTTAATTATTCTCATGTTAAAAATCTAGCATTGGTTGTCATTCACGCAATCCAACATTTACATCATTATGTATTGCTTTGCAAGACTATTGTGGTTGCTGATGTCAATCCATTTCAATAATTCCTTACCAGGCGTATCATAGGGGGGAAATACAATAAATGTATTGTCATTTTACAAGATTTTGATCTCGATTTCGCTTTTGCGAAATCCAAGAAATCACTAGTCTTCGCAGAGTTAATATTCGAATTTCCATGATTAGATGAATATTTTATCCATGTTGATTAGTTTGTGGATGAACTCATTTTCCTTGTCTCTTTGTCTTCCCCTGGTATGGAGACATCATTCTCTATCTTCAAACTTTGAAGTTCCCTCAGCATCTCACGTGAGATGACCGATGACGTGTAAGATACCAAGATAAGAATTATACTATCTTCGGCGACACGTTGTATCTTCGAGGAATAGACAATATCTTGGGTCATTGTTGAACTCATGGAGAAGCCAAGTCATTCCTAAATGATTGCCACAATGGGGCTTGTGGTGGTTATCTATCCGAACTTGCGACAACCCCAAAAAATTTGTGAGACGGTTATTTATGGCCTTCTATATTTAACGAGTGTATTGAAGCAATTAAAAAGTGTCACCCCTGCCAGGTGTTCACTCAGAAAATGTGCTCGCATCTATCCCCTCTTCACCCAGCCATTATCATTGGTCCCTTCACCAAGTGGTGGGTGGACTTCATGGATTGCAACCCAAATTCGGCTAGGGGGCATCAACACATTATCGTGGTCGTCGACCACTTTATTAAGTGGGCTGAGGCCATGCCTATAGTTAAATCTGATGAGAAGATTGTCGCCTTATTCGTATTCAATCAAATTATCGCCCGATTCAGTATCCTGAGTGAGATTGTCACTGATCATGGAAGTCACTTTCAGAACGAAATGATGGAAGAACTAGCCACTAAGATGGGGTTTAGAAATGGTCATTCTTCTCCTTATCAACCCTAGGAAAATGCACAAGTAGAGGCCATCAACAAGTCTCTCAAAACCATTTTGAAAAAATTTGTCACCCAAAGTAAGTCCGACTGGCCCATTATGCTATATCCCGCACTCTGGGCATACTGAACCTTGGTCAAGACTGCCACCGGATTTTCCCCTTTCCAGTTAGTACATGGTGTGGAGTAAATTTTACCTATTGAATGTGAAATCCCTTCTCTTAAGTTGGCAGACACTCTCTTACCTGACACTTTCAATCTTGAGCAATGCCTTGTACACCTAGAGAGTCTTGACGAGCAGCGTCGAGATGCCTCTACAACTATTGAGGTGAAAAAAAGATGTGTAAAGGTATAGTATGATAAGTTTGTTTGTTCTATGTTGTACATTGAGGGTGAATTGGTCCTCTTATATGACCAAGCCAAAGAACCACTAGGGGCAGGAAAGTTTAAACCCATGTGCACGGTCCCTATATCGTGCGATGTGTCTTGGAAAAAGAAGCCTATGAGTTAGAATATTATGAAGGGAATATGTTGGTTGAGCCCAGAAATGGGCTCTACTTGAAAATATATTACGCTTGAGCCCCAGGCCTGAGTGAAACTCTTTGTATATTAATGTAATTTAGTGTATATATATTTTCCCTTTCTTTTCATCTTCAACTTGCTTATCGAGTTTTCCCTTGGTTGGAAGATGTCAACGGAGTCTTAGGTTTACCTAGGATTCGCAGATGGAGCCAGCCATCACACACAGAACTTGGATTCCACCGCTTGGGTGGTTTACTCACCTGAGGGTCTACAGGTGTCTTCAGGTGGTGTATGCCTAGGGCCATCCACGAATAATGTGGCCGAATATAGCGTTGTTATAGAACTTTTGTGCGATGCTATCTCACATGGTATTCACTCTTTGGAGGTTTGCCTGGATGCCAAGTTAGTAGTATGTCAGTTGAATGACAGTTACCATGTGCGTGATCCTACTTTACTCCGATGATTCCTACGGGTACGTCTTTTAGGAAGACAGTTTGATTTTATTACTTATTATCACATTCCTAGGAGTTCTAATCATGTATCTGATGCTTATGCTAATTTTGTTTTAGATTGGCATTTGTCACATAATTAAAGAAAATAAAACCATCTCATCAATGTACACATTGTAAATACAAGTAAAGTCAAAGATCCCTGTTTTATATATGTTTCAAAAAATATGGTGTTTATAGTACAAAATTGGGGCTAACACCCTCAATACACATATACAGTCGATACTACAATATCCATGAAATCTACACCTGTGGCGCCAGATGTGTGTCATGGTAACAAACTACAGTGTTTGCGAGACGCCGAAAGAGTCACACCCAAGCCTTGGGCACACCAACCACTTGTCGTTGCATGGATTTCGACAGATCCTCTACCTGAACCATCAGAATCCTATGAGTCAAATGAGATAGTTTTCCCTACACATTTTGACAGACTCTCTCAGCTTCTCCTCCCATTGCCTCATCTCCCTAGTTCCTCCAGAGATGTCAAGGAATCCCTTCCGGTCTTCATGGATCCACGTCTGTGTCACAGAAGTGTCTAGTTAAGCACAATCCAAAGATATTTTTGTTATACTATACAAAAAAACAAAAAATGAAATATTTAAAAACATTTGACATACCTATGTCCCCGTAGGCGATCCCTGGTGGGAGTGGCATGTCAAGGTCCCCTCTGAAGTTGATCCTTGCATAGGGGTAGTCATCCAGAGCAATGACCTATCGCTGCCACCAGTAGAAGAAATCCCCGTTGTAGGGTGCGAGAACCCTACCTCCCCCCTTCCATCTCATTACCTCAGTCCATCGTGCCATGGATGGATCACGAGGTTCTCTTGAAATAATCTCGACTCTAGGTCCCAAACCTGGAACCCGCTCGAAAAAAAAACTACATAAGATAGAGGCAAATCCGAAGTTACTCTTGCTACCCTATTTTCACTCTGTCTACTGGCTCTTCATATTATCCAGTAGTGAGGTACACCAATCATATACTATGGGTCTCAATCACTCTACAACATAGAACATGGACGACCTCGATTCCTGGTGCAATGAAGCCAAGCTTGTGATCCTGGTCAACACGAGGACAACAATCTTGAGGATGAGATTGTTTATTACTTGGATTAGGAGTTGACTCAGGACCTTCAGAGTCCCTACTACACAGTGAGCATCTATGTACTCCTCTATTTTCATTCCGATCCCTTCTCCCTATGATTTGAGGTTTACAACCTCACCTTGATGCGATAAGCCAGTAAAAAAGTAGATATCCTCTACTTCAATCCTCAATGGTTTCCCATCGAGGTTGAAGCTTTCACTGTTAGGGTACCAGTAACCCACAAGCATCTCAAGCAACATCACCTAGGCCATCATCCCTTTGAGTGCCTAAAATTTATATAAGTCACATATTTTCATGGCCATTTGGGCCCCCAAATATCTATCCACAACAAAATCTACCTCCTTGTGCTCCATTTCCCTCCATTCTAGCACCATCTTGCCAGATAAAAGTCAAAATTTGAGTTAGCAACCATAGAAGTTATTGATTATAGACTTGTACGCGAGATGCTTCATTTACAATTGCGTATAGGGCTGGGTATACATGCCCTGTAGTTTTCACAGTCATGTATAACCCCACGTATATGCAACCCGATAAATGGTATCTCGAGTACACTGAGCTACCCAATTTGCGCCCTAATTTACTCAAAATTTGAAACCTATTTAAAATTTTAATCCACTAGAAAGGAAGAGGAGGGGAAGAGGAGTTACCTGATCCAGCCAGTTTCTGATTTCGTCACTTGACTCTCCCACAATCACTAGTTGAAGATTGAAGGTAATTTGCTCCAATTTTCACTATTTGGGTAAATAATCAAAATGACAGTAATTTTTTGTTTTGTTACTATTTATAACAATTTTTACCCACTTTCTATAGTTTTGAGTCATTTTTTCACCTAATGGAATAATACATAAGTGGATTGAGGTGGTTTTTTGTAGTTTCCACCAGGGATTCTTGCGGATTTCAACGTTATGTTGACCGTTCATAACCACGGGCATGTATTTTCACTACCCAACATATAGGATAGGTATCCATTCCATCATGCATTTTTGCATTCTCCTATAGCTGTCACTTTTATGTCTTAGGTATGAACCCATTTATTGTGACACAGAACCTTCCATTTGTTATAAGTAGTGTCGTTATCAAGTGGTAGAGACTTACGAAACATAGGTGCCCTAGTTATATCCCCTACTTCATTTGGTGCCCATGTAGAGTTTTTTTCCATAGGACCGAGAGTCCCTTATATATAGTACATGAATTTATGTTGAGCCTCATTTCTCACTCATAAACATGTTGCCTTATACCCAGAGACTCCCAATTGAGTTCAATATAAGCTCTTTTCCAACTCGTCTTCAAAAAGTGAAAAGATTGTCGAGTGAACTTTTCTCTTTCACACTTGTAAATTGGATTTGAAAGGACGTCTATTTGGCACAATTTTATCCCTTTTTCACACCAAGTAGACTAAATGTCATGAAAAAAGACATTTTTTGGCGTTAAGTTGTGATTGCATCTCATTCCCTTGCTTGCAATATTGAGGCTATAGCCAGTTCTCGCTTTGTGTTATAAATCGTTTGCCTCAACAATTTTTGCATCCTCAACCAAGCAGAGCCTTGTTTATATCCTTCACAATTTGACACCCTATACCTAGGAGGGAACATTCCCTCGAGTGTCCATCTCCCACATGCATCTCCTTGCATTGATCATAGGTATGTTCCACTACTGGAACCAATTTTTCTTACTTGCAACACTCATTTCCTTCTCTGTTTCATAACATTTGTTTGTTATGAAAAAACAAAAAAGATGGGCGGGAAGGGAGTATTATCTTATATCGGCAGCAATCGTGTCACCTTTGAACAGATCACAAAGTTATTGATTCCATTTATCATCATAATTTTTGGATTAGCATGGCCTTAGGAAGCTGAGCTCGTTACAGAGTCTTCTCTACCGATTGGTTACTCTTCCAGTCCCTATAGAGAATTCCATCGATGCCTCCTGCATCTCAAAGTTTCATCATTGATTCTATGCTACGGGAGTCTTCCATATGTCTCATGCTCTTGTTCAAAGGAATTCTATCAACCTGTGTCGTCCATTCCTCAAAAATATTGACTTTGCATGTCGGACATACCCTCAGTTTGTCTCAGAATCACATGATATTGTAGTCCTATCACTCACCCTAGTCCTACTTTCATCATTGGTAGGTAACCTTGAACCCAACAACTGACATTTCATCATTGGTCGTTGACTGGGTGGTTTCCCTTGTGTTTGACGGCAAGACATCTATTCACACATTGGGATTCATGCAGTGTATTGGATTCCATTATCCTTATTGGTGGTTTTCCCACCTTTGTCAATAGTTTTCATCATTGGATGCTATTCATAGGGTCTTTTTCGTGTACCTCTTGTACTTGGCACACACGAAATACACACAGGGTCATTGGTTCGTGAACATGTTCTTCGCCCAATTTCCTCCAAATCATGAAGCTCCTGCTTTGTACCTCATGCTGAATGATGAGAGATGCCTTAATGCTCTCCTTTCAACGAGCCGCCTTCCATCGACTTAAACTCATCTATTATGGAAACGAGACCTAGAGTCTTATGGGTACCTTGAGGCTTGCAGTCATTAGTGGTAGGTTCTCTCGCCATCGATAGTTGGCAATTCATCAATGTCTCCTGATCAATGGATTCTTCAGGTGTTTGACACAAACTCCTTTATTCACACTTATAAGAATGTACTCGATGCCTTGATGCCTACTTTCATTATCGATAGGTTGTATCACGTTTGTTAACGATATACCTCAATGACCAGTAATCAAAATATGTCACATTGTGTTCAACCTCAACTCCTTTATTCACATGATGTAGACTTGCACCCTTGGCGGATTATGTAGAAGACTTGAAGACATAAGTATGTGGCCGCAACTTTACTGAGTTGTTTCTTCCTTTTCCTTGGACCATTACCTATATGAATTCAGTGATCATGGGAGATTAGATTGTACTCCATTGCATACAGATATATTCATATTGATTTTGAGACTAGTTCTACTGGGCCTTGTTCGTTACTGTGACAACCTTTGGCATGTAGCCATTTGTATTTGCCTATTCATGGCCACAGACAGTTGTTTGGTATATTTTCACATGGATCTGTAGTGTAGTTCTATTGGCATCCATGTATTCAAAGTCAGTGCAGAATGTAATGAGCGACTAGTTCTTCCAGCTGGTTCCCCATCACTCCACTTATGGGTTGTTTATAATGTATTTCGGCCATCGCAGATACTCCTATGACCTCACACATAGGGGGCATCTGTTATAGCAATATTTGTCTCACCCTATGCAATATTTCACAAAAGGCCTTTTTCCATTTCCCTATGCAGACTTATCATCCTTATTTGTAAATCCCAAAGCTAAAAATACATATTTTTCCACATGTACACACCTTGCCTACTATACAACATGCGTATATGCAGGTTGCTCCACTACAACATGCATACATCGATATTTGTGCCCAAAAATGAAAATTAGTGTCGGTTTTCCATGCCACGACATGAGATCTATGACCCTTGGCCTTCCATATACTGGAAATGTTCTGAATTGGCCCTTCAGTTCCATTTGAAGACTATAAATGGGCCAATTCCGAGCTATAGAAAAGAGAAGAAAGAATTTAACTTTGAGAGAAAATTTACTCTGGAGAAATTATTTACTTCATATTGAGTTTGCATCCCTTTGTCCTTTAAGTCTGAACATAGTGTTCAACCCCCAAGCTCTTCCCTTATTTAATTGAGAACTTCATTGTCTCTCTTCTATGAGCTTGCCTTTGGTGGAGGCCGAATTGGAAGGAACTTAGTTTCTCGGTTCCGAACCGTGCCGACATAGAAGTCTGTAACATTTTCACTTATGCTGATCATATATTAATAGAAATACTCTTTTCCCGTCAAATTGATATCTTGCAAATATTTGAATTATTATTCCATAGACGTATTTGTCATGTTTATTAAAGAATTATGTTATTGAATGTGATAACATCATTCATCATCACCATATGCTTGTGTTGCTTGGTTTTTTAGGACTAGTTGCAAGTATATTGCTTTGGGTCAAGTGCTCAACGGTGGAATTCATCAAACGTGTGGATGAATTGGGCCTTTTATCTTTTCTTGCTAGCATATTTGTTTGCATAACATACTTGAGAATAAAGTTGATTTCTGCAGTCATTTCCATCTGTTGTGGTTTACCCTAGCCATAGAGAGATTTTCCTTGTAACAACATTCCACTCTCTTCGAGTACCCTCCCTCCAAGTCTTAGGGTGATTTCCTTTGATTTGAATGATCTTGTAGAGCCTAAAATTCCTTCTACACCCTTTTAGATAAGGGGCATTCTTCGATATATTGTAGATAAGGTAACTTATGCAAGTATTTTATCCTCCTCGACTTGGAAATCTTTGGGTTTTCCCAAGCTTGTGTCAGTTATCTGTGAGTTGTTGACTTTCGATAGAAGTCCTACACGGGAGCCCTGGCCTCCCCCATCATATGCTGCTTAGAATAACATTCTCAAGTCTTGTTTAAGCTCTTTTATGACTCTCTCATAAAGTGATAAAATTTTCGAGTGAACTTGTCTCTTTCACACTAGTAAATTGGATCTAAAAAGACATCTATTTGGTGTAATTTTAACCCTTTTTCAAACCAAGTAGACTAATTTCAAAAAAGGAATACTCTAGTCACTAGTGGCAAGAAGAGTTCTCATGGGTATTGTTTTATACTTTTTCGGGCCCAGGGGACTAAATTCACAAAAAAGGACATTCTTTGGAGTTATGTTGTAATTGCATATCATCCTCTTGCTTGCAACATTGAGCCTATTTTTGGTTCCCACTTTTTCATTATAATCTTATTATCTCGAGCAATTTGCATCATTAGCCAAGAAGAGCCTTGTTTATATCCTTTGCAGCTTGACACCATGTACTCCGTGAGGAAACATTCCCTCGAGCGTTCATATCCTGAATGCACCCCCTTGCATTGAGCATAAGTATGTTCCACTTTTGGAACTAGTTTCTTACTTGCGACACTCATTTCCTCCTCTGTATCATAGCATTCATTTTCCTATGAAAAAACAAAAAAAGACGGTCAGGAAAAAAATTTATCGGATGTCAGCAACAATTGTGTCACCTTTGAACAGAGCACAAAATTTTGAGTCCACTTGTCATCCAAAGTTTGGGTTTAGCATGACCTTAGGAAGCTGATCTTGTTACTTAGAGTTTTCTCCTCCGACTGGTTAATATTCTAGTCCCTATGGAGAGCTTGACTGGTGCCTCCTGCATCACAAAGTTTCATCATTGAGTCTATGCTAGCAGAGTTTTCCACATGTCTCATGCTCTTGTTCAAAGGATGTCTATCAGCTTGTGTCGGCCATTTCTCAGAACTCTTGACTTTGCATGTCGGCCATACCCTTAGTGTGTCTCAGAGTTACATGAAGTTGTAGTCCTATCATGCACCCTGATCCTACTTTCATTATGGGTAGGTAACCTTGAACCCAACAATCGACATTTCCTCATTGGTCACTGACTAGGGGGTTTCCCTTATGTTCGACGATAAGAAATATATTCACACATTGGGATTCATGAAATGTATTGGATGCCATTAGAATTATTGGTGGTTTCCTTTCCTTTGTCGTTAGTTTTCATTATTGGCTACTATTCAGAGGGTCTCTTTCATGCACTACTTGCATCTGGTGCATGCAAAAGACACACGGGGTCATTGGTTCGTGAACATGTTCTTCTTCCGAGTTCCTCCAAATAATTAAGCTACTTCTTTGTACCTTGTGATAACTGATGAGAGATTCCTTAATTGTCTCCTTTCATCGAGTCTCCTTCCATCGACTTCATCCCAGCTATTCTAGAAACGAGACCTAGAGTCCTATGAGTATCTAAACGCTTGCAGTCATCAGTGGTAGGTTCTCTCGCCATCCACAATTGGGAATACATCAATTTCTCATGATCGACATATTATTCAAGTGTTTGACCTCAACTCCTTTATTCACACTTTTAAGAATGTACTCTGTGTCTTGATACTTACTTTAATCATCAATAGGTTGTCTCTCATTTGTTAACGGTATACGTTAATGACTAGTAATCAAACGAAGTCTCATTGTGTTCAACCTTGTTCAAGGATAAATTCGTGAGTGCGGACACAGACCAATCTCCCCAGATCCACCTGGATCTGGAACAAACTGTGACAGAATACTACTCTTTCCCTAGTTCTAAAGTATNTCGTGAACATGTTCTTCTTCCGAGTTCCTCCAAATAATTAAGCTACTTCTTTGTACCTTGTGATAACTGATGAGAGATTCCTTAATTGTCTCCTTTCATCGAGTCTCCTTCCATCGACTTCATCCCAGCTATTCCAGAAATGAGACCTAGAGTCCTATGAGTATCTAAACGCTTGCAGTCATCAGTGGTAGGTTCTCTCGCCATCCACAATTGGGAATACATCAATGTCTCATGATCGACATATTATTCAAGTGTTTGACCTCAACTCCTTTATTCACACTTTTAAGAATGTACTCTGTGTCTTGATACTTACTTTCATCATCAATAGGTTGTCTCTCATTTTTTAACGGTATACGTTAATGACTAGTAATCAAACGAAGTCTCATTGTGTTCAACCTCAACTCATTTATTCACATAATGTAGACTTGCACCTTTGGTGGATCGTGTAGAAGACTTGAAGACATCAATTCATAGTCACAGATTTCCTGAGCTTTTTCTATCATTCATTGGACCAGTAACTATATGACTTCAGTGATCGTGGGAGATCATATTGTACTTCATTGTATACATATATCTTTAGACTGATTTTGAGACTGGTTTTCACTGGGCCTTGTTTGTGACTATGAAATTCTATGGCATGTATTTACCCTTGTATTGCCTATTCATGGCCATGGACAACTATTTAATATATTTCCACATGGATCTGTAGTGTAATTCAAATTGGCATCCATGTACTCAAATTCATTATGGATTGGAATATTGTTATGAGAAACTAGTTTGCCCAGCTGAGTCTCCATTACTCCACTTATGGGAATTATAATGTATTTAGGCCATCAAAGATACTCCTATGACCTCACACATTAGGGGGCATATGTTATAACAAGATTTACCTCAACCCATGCAACTTGATCAAAAGGCCTTTTCCATTTCCCTATGCATACTTGAAGTCCCCTTTTTGCAATTCCCAAAGCTAAAAAACACATTTTTCCACATATACGCACCCTAAAAACTATACAACATGCATATATACATGTTGCACCATTAAAACCCACATACATTTTCCACATATACGTGCCCTAACAACTTTACAACATGTGTATACGTAGGTTGCACCATTACAACCCACGTACATCGGGTTTTGTGCCCAAAATAAAAAAATGGTGTCGGGTTTCCATGTTACGTCATGAGATCCATGATCCTTGACCTTCCATATAATGTAAATGTTCTGAATCAACCCTTTAGTTCCATTTGAAGGCTATAAATGGGCCATATCCAAGCTATGGAAAAGAGGAGAAGAATTCAACTTTGAGAGAAAAGTTACTCTGGAGAAATTATTCACTTCAGATTGAGTCTGCATCTCTTTGTCCTTTAAAGTCTGAACACATTGTTCAGCCCCCAAGATCTTCTCTGTTTAATGGAGAACCTCATTGTCTCTCTTATATGAGATTTATTTTGGTGGAGGATTGAAGTGGTGGAGGCCCAGCTGGAAAGGACTTAGTTTCACAGTTCTGAACGTGCCAACACAAAAGTTTGTCATTCATACACTTCTGTTGATTACATTTTAACAGAAATACTCTTTTCTCCTCTAATTAATGTCTCGCAAATATTTGAATTGTTATTCCATGGGAATATTTGTTATGAATAATGATGGATTATTCTATTATATGTGCTAAATTTATATATTATCACCATATGCTTACGTATCTTGGTTGTTGAGGACAAGTTGCAGGTATATAGCTTTGAGTCAAGTACTCAACAGTGGGATTCATCGAATGTTTGGACGAGGTAGGTTATTTATCTTGTCTTGTTAACATGTTTGTTTATATAGCATACTTGAGATTAGAGTTGATTTCTGCAGTCATTTCCGTCTATTGTGGTTTACCCCATGCCATAGAGTGATTTCCCTTGTAACAACCCCTCAGGTAGATAGAATAATATATTTTCCATGTAATACATGCTGACATTAGTTAATAAGGCCTATTTAATAAATGAGAACAAGTCAATGTAAGAAAACCTAATAGAAGCTTCCGCTTCTAGAAAGATATTCATTTAGAATGTTCTTTAGAAGATATAATTAGTATAAATAAGAGTAGGAGGCATGCAAAATCCTTGTCTTGAGAATTATTGTAATAGAGTGATGCTCCGTTGGAGGCTTCCCCCTCGAAGAGGAAAACAAACATTGCTTTCTATCAATAAAGGTATCATTGTTGGTATTGTTATTCTCATTATTCTGTTTTTCACTTATGATTGCATTCAAGATACCATAAACATATAACCACAAATACACAGTACACAATAATTTTACATGGAAACCCAAATGGGAGAAAACCACATAATGTTTTCTTATATATATCAGAATATTACATTCATAGGAAGCACCAAATTCCAAAATTCTCTAGCACCAATTGGAAGGAGGCACCAACTTCCTTGTTTACAGGCTTCAACCTGAAGGAAGCTACAACTCTCTATATTTTTTAGCTCCAAGTGGAAGGAGGCTCCAAACCCCTATTTTACATGCTCCAAATTGAAAGAAGATACAACTCCCTTTCCTTTCCCCTTCCTTCCTCCATTGGATATAAATAAGAGAATCGACCTGTCATGTTGTTGTCACTGATACTATTATATCATCATCATCAAAATATATACAACCACATAAAACTCATGCCAATATCTCCAATAATATCCTCCAAATCATGTTCTTAAAATAATCATGATATGTATCAAACTATAAGCCAATACATCCAAGATGTGCCTCAAAGAATATACCATGTCTCAAAACATATACCCAAAATATGCCTTAAACATGTGCCAAAATATCCAAGATGTACCTCAACCATGTGCCAATACCTCCAATATATGCCTCAAGCATATGACAATACATCCAAGATACAAGCCTCAACATATATAGAATAATATACCTTTCAACATGTGAACAACCTGGTGCATCAGATATCAAATATTTAGACCTTCCTCAACTTCAGCGTCAAGAAGAATACCTTCCTCAAAAGTTTTCCTCAACCTCATGGGACTAGACTAAGCAATAGGTGGGGCCTCGCATAATGATACCAAGATAACCAAAGGGGGGCTTGTGGGACACCCCATACTTGACCCATGGGAGTCACCTCATATAGGGTTTCCCCAAAACCATTCACACATCTACAACTCCGAGAATTCTCTCCTTCGCACTACTTCGTTATCTCACTTGCACCAAGAGATCACATACTTGCTTGATTTCACACACTTGATTGATGATAAAATGAGAGGCTCTTGATGGGTATTTATAATTTTCCAAGTACCTCCTTTATTTGAATTTAGGGTTGACCTATAAATTCTTGTTGCAA
>JASDQU010239245.1:0-15620 GCA_032191745.1 Picea mariana
ACAACGACACCCATAAATCTTACAGATTAGTTTATGTTGGCACTGATAAGGTGAGCTTTAGCAGAGATGTTGTTGTTGATGAGGAGGTTGGACCCTTCCATACTCCTCCCGCATTTAGAGTTACTGAGCAGCCAGAAGTCATTGAAGATTTAGGTGTCAAGATTCTGATAGCTCCACCTGAAGGGGGGAAAGAATATGAGCATCATGATGAGGAGTCAAAACAGGATGAGTTTCCTAGGTCACTCAGATCAGTACATTCTGAAGCAGGAAGCCCAAGTCATGGTGGAAATACTGACTTGGCATCCATGGATTCCAAAAGACCCAAGTGGTGGCACAACACCATTGGAGATGTTTGGATAGGAGAGATGGTCTAGGGAAGATCATCACAAGGTAAGAGTAGACAACAGACTTGCACAATCAACTTTACTCTTATGGCCAATATTCAGAAGATCTATGAGCCTCAGGTATTCAAGGAAGAAAAAGGAAGACCTGAATGGGAAAAGGCCATGAAGGCCGAACATGAAAGTTTGATGAAAAATCAGACTTGGGATCTCACAGCTCTTCCATCAGGGAAGAAACCCAATGGCTGCAAATGGGTGTACAAGGTCAAGTACAAGGCAGATGGTACACTTGACAAGTACAAAGCATGGTTAGTTGTGAAAGGATTCTCTCAACAAGAAGGCATTGACTATGAGGAGACTTTTGCTCCTACAACGAAGATGAGCACTATTCCTCTTGTTCTAGCCATGGAAGCACAGCAAGGCTGGAAGGTCTACCAGATGGATGTGAAAAGTGCCTTCCTCAATGGAGATTTGAAGGAAGTGGTATACATGTGCCAATTAGAGGGGTTTCAGGTTGTAGGGAAGGAGCATCTAGTTTGCAGACTAAAGAAGGCTCTATATGGTCTGAAATGTGCACCGAGGGCATGGTACATCAAGATTGATAGGTATTTGGTTCAGCAAGGGTTCCAGCGGAGTCCTTCAGATTCCAACTTATATGTCAAAAGAGTTGGTAATGAGATCATTCTTCTAGTTGTTTATGTGGATGATATCATTATTACAGGTAGTGAGGAATATGTAATTACATGGATCAAATCGAACATGAGCAGAGCATTTGACATGACAGATTTAGGCCTCCTACACTATTGTTTGGGTGTAGAAGTTTTGCAAACAAGGAGCAACGTTTTTGTCTCACAAGCAAAGTATGCCAGGAGTTTGTTGGATAAGTTCAAGATGGAGGATTGAAAAATCTCCTCTACACCTATGGAGAAAGGGATGAAACTTTCATCCAATACTGACTCAAAGGCAGTCAGTGAGTCACTATACAAACAACTAGTGGGCAACTTGATATATCTTACAACCACTAGACCTGGTCTGAGTTTCGCTGTGAGCTTCATTTCCAAATTTATGACAGCGCCGAAAGTAGATCATTGGACAACAACGAAGCAAGTGTTGAGATGTGTGAAAGGGACATTTGACTTTGGTATTTTGTACAGCAGGAGAAAAGGCCCGAGGTTTTGTGGGTATACAGATTCAGATTGGGCAGGTTCTGTTGATGACAGAAAATGCACTTCTGGATATGTCTTCAGCCTTGGCACGGGTGCAGTCACATGGACCAACAAGAACCAACATGCAGTCGCCCTTTCATTGACAGAAGCAAAGTATCGAGGAGCATTGAAAGGTGCATGCGAGGTAGTTTGGCTCAGGAGGATGTTATCAGATATGTAGATGCAGTAGAGAGAGCCTACACCCTTGTTCTGTGACAATCAAGGGGTAATGAAACTTGCCAAGAATCCAGTCTTCTACGAGCGTACCAAACATGTTGATACACACTGTCACTTCATCAGACAACTTGTAGAAGATGGAACTATTGACCTGCAATATTGTCCTACAGAGGTTCAAACTGTAGACATTTTCACCAAGTCTTTGGGTCCCAAAAAGCATGTAAAATTTCGAAAGAAACTTGGTGTAGTGAGTAGATTGACCATTAAGGGAGGGTGTTAAATTAAATATTAGTTTATAATGGTCAATTAGAAATTAGACTTAGGCATTAATAAAGTCAAAGGGACTTTAGGTTAATTCATTTGCTTTTAGGTCAGATAGTTTCTTTTAGGTTATATATTTGCTTTATCCCACATTCATAAAGTGGTTTGACTCTACTTGATTGTAACCTATATAAGAAAGCCATTTGCTCTCTTCTTTCATTAATTGAATAAAGACAGATAACCTTATTCAAGTTATATTGGTTTCTGTGTGTGCTTGATTTCCGTTACATCAAATGGGTATCCAAATATGAGTTCATATGTGGAAACAGAGAGTTTCGCTTTTCAACCCATAATCCCACTCTGTTCAAACTTGGGCCTAGAATGTGTTCCGAAGTAGAGAAAAAGAAGCCCAAGAACTACACGTCTTCGCTCCCAATCAAGACTGTAGTGTACAACTCTCAAATGGGTATCCAAATATGATTTCATATGTGGAAACAAAGAGCTTTGATTTTTAACCCATAATCCCACTCCATTCAAACTTGGGCCTAGAACGTGAAACAAAGTTGAGAGAAAGTTGCCCAAGAACTACACGTCTTCGCTCGCAATCAATATTGTAGTGTACAAGTCTCAAATGGGTATCCAAATATGATTTCATATATGGAAACGAAGATTTTTTCTTTTCAATCCATAATCCCACTACGTTCAAACTTGGGCCTAGAACGTGACCCGAAGTTGAGAAAAAATGGCCCAAGAACTACACGTCTTCGCTCGCAATCAAGACTGTAGCGTACAACTCTCAAATGGGTATTAAAATATGATTTCATATGTGGAAACAGAGAGTTTTTCTTTTCAACCCATAATCCCACTCCGTTCAAACTTGGGCCTAGAGCGTGACCCAAAGTTGAGAAACAACGGCCCAAGAACAACAAGTTTTTGCTCGCAAACGAGACTGTAGTGAACAACTCTCAAATGGGTATCCAAATATGATTTTATATGTGGAAATAGATAGTTTTGTTTTTCAACCCATTATCACACTCCGTTCAAACTTGGGCCTAGAATGTGACCTGAAGTTGAGAAAAAGCGGCCCAAGAACTACACGTCTTCACTCGCAATAGAGACTGTAGTGTACAAATCTCAAATGGGTATCCAAATATTATCTCATATGTGGAAACAAAGAGTTTTTCTTTTCAACCCATAATCCCACTCCATTCAAACATGGGCCTAGAACGTGACCCGAAGTTGAGAAAAAACGGCCCAAGAACGACACATCTTCGCTCGCAATCAAGAATGTAGTGTACAACTCTCAAATGGGTATCCAAATATGATTTCATATGTGGAAACAGAGATTTTTTCTTTTCAACCCATAATGCCACTTCATTCAAACTTGGGCCTAGAACGTGACCCAAAGTTGAGAAAAAGCGTCCCAAGAACTATACGTTTTCGCTCGCAAATGAGACTGTAGTGTACAAATGTCAAATGGGTATCCAAATATGATTTTATATGTGGAAACAGATAGTTTTTCTTTTCAACCCATAATCCCACTTCATTCAAACTTGGGCCTAGAATGTGACCCGAAGTTCACAAAAAAGAGGCCCAAGAACTACACGTCTTCGCTCACAATCGAGATTGTAGTGTACAACTCTCAAGTGGGTATCCAAATATGATTTCATATGTGGAAACTAAGAGTTTTTCTTTTCAACCCATAATCCCACTCCATTCAAACTTGGGCCTAAAATGTGACTCGAAGTTGAGAAAAAGCGGCCCAAGAACTACACGTTATCACTCACAATCAAGACTGTAGTGTACAACTCTCAAATGGGTATCCAAATATGATTTCATATGTGATCTAGAATCAGATCCAGGGGCCTGACAGGGCTCAAAACGGCTCAAAAATGAAAGTGCTCAGAATTTGACAAAACCAACGCCATTGCATCCGTCTCGTTCTCCTGATTTCGTCCATATATTTACTTCGTCAAATGGGCTTCGTATGCGAAAGATATCGCATTCTGTTCGAAAACCCAAACAGGCAAAAAAAAGGGGTGATTGTACAGTCCATACAGCTAACGTGGCAGCATCTAGAGATGACACATGGTAGGTGATGGGGCATACGATAGGTACATTTGAACCACCTAGAGAGTGACACATGTCACCACTGTAAGGGTGGCACGTGGCATGGGATTACATGGCAGGTACAGTGGCATGTTGACGTGGAAGTACAATTGTTGACTGAGCATGACTGGGCAGACACTTCAACAGATAGGTGGACGAATAGACAGTTGACGCGTGGCTTCATTCTCGATGAATGGAGAGGTGCCATGTGGCACTCATTGGTTGGCTTTTGGGTTTTGCAAAATTTTGGGGTCTCCACCAGAGTCGAACCCCCGACCTCCTCCGAGCTATGGACTGGCAGGATCGGGCTTACCACCTGACCTGCTGGTATTACTTATTATGCATATGGAAAATATTGTATTTAAGTTTAATTAAAAGTTTAGTTGGAGGCAGAAAGGGTTGGGGCTTAGCCCCAGCCCGCAGTTACATTATCCCTCGACATTCATATGACCCCTCCATGTAACTTGACAGGTGCAGAGCATGGGGTTTGTGGTCTATTAAGCCACCGGTCCTATCCACTGCCAACAGAACTGGGGCCCTATCCCAAAAAAAGAGGTATGGGGGGTTAAGTTGTTAGCCCGTGGTCCTATATACGCGCCCGAAAACCAGGAGCCAGCCCAGACAGTTGTGCTTGTACGCCAGGAGGAATAGTACCTGGCCACATAGAGGCGCCCATGTGACCAAGGGCGCATGAATAAAGGGGTTGCACCCAAATTAAATCCAAAAATGGGTTTATTGTATAGTTTAATATTTTATTTGATTATTCAGCCTGTTTATTGAGATTTTATCCATTATTGGGAGATTTTGGGCCATGTTTGAGCCCAGATTTTGGGAGGAAGTTGGAGATGGATAACCAACTTCAGATATATATAAACTAGGCCTATTTGAGGCCATGAAGGATAGTCAGAGCAGAGTTATGCTGAAGCAAAGCCAAGACAAATCCATTTTTATGCAGGGAAGCTGTTGAGGAGCAGACGCTTGCGGGCCATTTCTGGGAGCTCCGATCATCTGTTTTTCTTGCCATTTCTTCTATTGGGTTCTAGAGATCTGGAAGAACATGACCAGATCAATCTTGTAGCCTAATGGCACTGGTGCGATGTACTTTTTTAGCTTTGAACAGAAATAAAGAAGCCTCCCCCACTGATACAAAGGCCCGGAGACGTAGGCAATTTTTTGCCGAACTCCGTTATCACTTCTCTTGTTATGGTTTGTTATTCTTATTACTTCAGTTCAGATATGTATTTTGTATTATGGCTGTGATATATTCTCTCATATTCATCCTCTTTCATTCAACTTCATAAATGGCTAATTAACACATGCAATTAAAAACTCAACCACAGTCATTAAAAGATCTTTCCGGATCAAGTGGTATCAGAGCTAGTTGACGTTTGGATTTGAGTTTTGCATGTTAACCGGGGAAAAGCTACAACATGGTGAAGGTGAGATTTTTGCAGAAAATCCATTAATTGGATTGAGAAAGAGAGTTTCTCACAGCGAGAAAATGGCATCGGAAGAACGACTTTCTCGGGATGAGAAAGAGTTCCAGAAAACTTTCCTTACTATGTCAGAGATGGTGAAAGTTTTGTACGAGGATTACTTGGAACGAAAAAGACCAGTTTTGGGTGAATCTTCAAAGGGAAAAAGTGAAAAGGAAGAGGATCATCCTTAGATTCCTCCTTCACCTCCATCATCACCTCCTTCTTCTCCTTCTTCTTCAAGTTCAAGTCCTAAATCTAATGCAAAGAAACATGTTCATAAGCATAAGAATGAAATGTCATTGTTAAAACTTGATGTTAAATTTGAGTTACCCATATATGATGGTGAAATAAATGTAGAGAAACTTGACAATTAGATCAGGCAGATGGAAGTTTACTGTAGTGTGCAACAGATCAAGGACGAGGCCATGCAAATCAAGTTGGCATCTTTGAGATTTGCAGGTACAACTCTCATCTGGTGGCAAAGCAAGTTGCAAAATGGAACGCAACAAGTGGGTAATGTATTTCCATCATGGCAAAGCTTCATTTCTGCACTTAGGAAACAATTCTATCCTTTGGTTTATAAAGAAAAAGCATTAATTCAATGGAAATCTTTAAAACTAAGAAAAGGACAAATAGTGCAAGAGTATACAGATAGCTTTCGTAAAATGGAATTGATGTTAGATATCCCATTACATACACAAGAAACTCTTATGAAGTATATAGGAGGTTTACTTGTGCATATTAAAAACATTGTATTCATGTTTGGACCCACTAACCTTGATGAGGTTTCTGTTCAAGCGACATACATTGAAGTAGGGAAAGCAGGTGTATCAGGGGAATAGTCTTCAAGGAAAGAGGACAAGAGGAAATGGCATGGCAAGAATTCAAATGCAGTGACAAGGAAGGCAGGGAAGCCCTCTTGCAAGCATTGCAAGAAAGAGGGACATGATGAGGACAGATGTTGCCAGTTGCATCCCAAGAAGAGGCCAAAGTGTTTCAAGGAAAATAAGGGAATGCAAACAATGGCAACGACAACAAGACCCACAGACTTGGGATCGGATTCAGGTGATGAATCAAAGATCTCATTGGTTGGTATGACAGGTAAAATTGGTGAAGGCATTGATTGTAGAAGCAACTTGTTTCATATAAGGGTAATCATGCAACACACTAAGACAGACACATTAATCGACAATGGATCTCAATCTGATCTAATCTCAGAAGAATTGGTTAAGAAATTGGGGTTAAAANCAAAGCAGTGCACAATCAAATTTGCAATTTCATCTAAGTATGTGGATGAGGTAACATGTGATGTAGTTCCATTAAGAGAATGTGAAATGGTCTTAGGTAGTCCATATTTATATGATCGTAAGGCAATCTTCTACAGGACAAAGAATCAATATCAATTAACCAAAGCAGGTCAAGATTATGTGGTTCATGCTCATCATGTTAAGGCAAATAAAACACGAAAAATAATGGAACAATTAAAGAAGGCAGTGCAAGCAAGAAACAAACCAATCATTGTTTCAAATGAAGTAATCGATCTTAAGCAAGAACAAGAAATGATTGTTGAGTGGAAAATCAATCATAAGTTGCTTCAAGATAAGCTCATGTCGTGCAAATATTTCAAGTATATCAGCTCATTTGCAGTCATCTTTTTTATGTTTTCATTAGTAATGTTGTCTACATGGATGATAGTGGCTTCAGTAAGATGTAATAGGGTTCAAATGGCTAACAATATACTGTCAGTTGTCATGATTGTGTTATAGTTGATCTTGATGAGACAGGTGCACAGGACAGAGTTCCAAGACAGAGGACAAGCCGGGTGGCCTATCCCGAGCTTGTTGATTGGCCAGTAACCTTTTGGGGACCAAAAGGTTTTTTAGTGGGGAGGTGTGATCTAGAATCGGATCCAGGAGCCTGACAGGGCTCAAAAAGGCTCAAAAATGAAAGTGCTCAAAATTCTACGAAACCAACGCCATTGCGTCCATCTCATTCTCTTGATTTTAGCCATATATTTAATTCATCAAATGGGCTTTGTATGAGAAAGATATCGCATTCTGATAAAAAACCCAAACAGGCAAAAAAAAGGGGTGACTATACAGTCCATACAGCTAACGTGGCAACATCTGGAGATGACACGTGGAAGGTGACAGGGTGTACGATAGGTACATTTGAACCATCAAGAGAGTGACACATGTCACCACTATAAGGATGACACGTGGCATGGGCTTACATGGAAGGTACAGTGGCATGATGTCGTGGCAGTACGGTTGTTGACTGAGCATGACTGGGCATACACCTCAGCAGACAGGTGGACGAATAGATAGTTGAAGTGTGGCTTCATTCTCAAAGAATGGAGAGGTGGCACGTGGCACCCATTGGTTGGCTTTTGGGCTTTGCAAAATTTTGGGGTCTCCACCGGAGTCGAACCCCCGACCTCCTCTGAGCTATGGATTGGCAGGACCGGGCTTACCACCCAACCTGTTGGTATTACTTATTATGCATATGGAAAATATTGTATTTAAGTTTAATTAAAAGTTTAGTTGGAGGCGGAAAGGGTTGGGGCTTAGCCCCAGCCCGTGGTTACATTAGCCCTCGACGTTCATATGAATCCTCCATGTGA
This sequence comes from Picea mariana, assembly GCA_032191745.1. NCBI lineage: Eukaryota > Viridiplantae > Streptophyta > Pinopsida > Pinales > Pinaceae > Picea > Picea mariana. The sequence goes on from JASDQU010239245.1 coordinate 8,195, forward strand.
CTTGATGGGTGCAAAGTGTGGGGTTTGTGGTCTATTAAGACACCGGTCCTATCCACCACCAACAGAACCGGGGCCCTATCCCAAAAAAAGAGGTGCGGGGGGTTAAGTTGTTAGCCTGTGGTCCTATATACACGCCCGAAAACCAAGAGCCAGCCCGGACAGTTGTGCTATCATGCTAGGAGGAATAGCGCCTGGCCACATGGAGGTGCCCATGTGACCAAGGGCATGTGAATAAAGGGGTTGCGCCCAAATTAAATCCAAAAATGGGTTTCTTGTATAGTTTAAGATTTTATTTGATTATTCAGCCTGTTTATTGAGATTTTATCCATTATTGGGAGATTTTGAGCCCTGTTTGAGCCCAGATTTTGGGAGGAAGTTGGGGATGGATAACCAACTTCAAATCTATATAAACCATTCATGTTTGAGGCCATGAAGGACAGTCAGAGCAGATTTATGCTGAAGCAAAGCCAAGCCAAAGCCATTTTTATGCAGGGAAGTTGTTGAGGAGCATACGCTTTGCGGGCCATTTTTGGGAGCTTTGGTCATCTGTTTTGTGTGTCATTTCTTCTGCTGGGTTCCAGAGATCTGGAAGAACATGACCAGACCAGTCTTGTAGCCTAATGGCACTGTTGTGATGTACTTTTTGAGCTTTGAACAGAAATAAAGAAGCCTCCCCCACTGAGACAAAGGCCCGAAGACGTAGGCAATTTTGTGCCGAACTCCATTATCACTTCTCTTGTTATGGTTTTTTGTTCTTATTGCTTCAGTTCAGATCTGTATTTTGTATTATGGATGTGATATATTCTCTCATCTTCATCCTCTTTCATTCAGCTTCATAAATGGTTAATTAACACGTGCAATTAAAAACACAACCACAGTCATTAAAAGATCTTTCCGGATCAATATGTGGAAACAAAGAGTTTTTCTTTTCAACCCATAATCCCACTCCATTCAAACTTGGGCCTAGAACGTGACCTGAAGTTGAGAAAAAACAGCCCAAGAACTACACGTCTTCACTCGTAATAAATATTGTAGTGTACAACTCACAAATGGGTATCCAATTATGATTTCATATGTGGAAACAGAGTGTTTTGCTTTTCAACCCATAAACCCAGTCAGTTCAAACATGGGCCTAGAACGTGACCCTAATTTGAGAAAAACGGCCAAAGAACTACACGTTTTGGCTCGCAATCAAGATTTTAGTGTACAACACTCAAATGGGTATCCAAATATGATTTCATATGTGGAAACTGAGAGTTTTTCTTTTCAACCCATAATCCCACTTCGTTCAAACTTGGGCCTCGAACGTGACTCGAAGTTGATAAAAAGCGTCCCAAGAACTACACTTCTTCGCTCACAATCAAGACTATAGTTTACAACTCTCAAATGGGTATCCAAATACAATTTCATATGTGGAAACGAAGATTTTTTCTTTTCAACCACTAATCCCATTTCGTTCAAACTTGGGCCTAGAACGTGACCCGAAGTTGAGAAAAAGAGGCCCAATAAGTACATGTATTCGCTCGCAATCAAGACTATAGTGTACAAATCTCAAATGGGTATCCAAATATGATTTCATATGTGGAAACAAAGAGTATTTCTTTTCAACCCATAATCCCACTTCGTTCAAACTTGGGCCTAGAATGTGACCCGAAGTTGAGAAAAAGTGGCCCAAGAACTACACGTCTTCCCTCGCAATCAAGAATGTAGTGTACAACTCTCAAATGGGTATCCAAATATGATTTCATATCTGGAAACAGAGAGTTTTTCTTTTCAACCCATAATCTCACTTCGTTCAAACTTGGGCCTAGAACGTGACCCGAAGTTGAGAAAAAGTGGCCCAAGAACTGCACGTCTTTGCTCGCAATCAAGCCTGTAGTGTACAACTCTCAAATGGGTATCCAAATATTATTTCATATGTGGAACCAAAGATTTTTTCTTTTCAACCCATAGTCCCACTTCGTTCAAACTTGGGCCTAGAACGTGACCCGAAGTTTAGAAAAAGCGGCCCAAGAACTACATGTCTTCGCTCGCAATTAAGACTGTAGTGTACAACTCTCAAATGGGTATCCAAACATGATTTCATATGTGGAAACAAAGAATTTTTCTTTTCAACCCATAATCCCACTTCGTTCAAACTTGGGCCTAGAACGTGACCCGAAGTTGAGAAAAAGTGGCCCAAAAACTACACGTCTTCGCTCGCAATCAAAGAGACATAAGAGAAACCAGAAATATGGAAGACGAGAGGGAAACATAACTCAAACTGCACAAAGATTGGAATCTTTGTCTGCACTTGTATTAATTCTCACAAAAGGAGATTTTCTCTCTATTACATTCGTCAAGAAGTCACCTCTCTTAAGTCTTGAAACTATGTATTTATACAGAACGATCACAACCCTAGACGGTTGGAATTCTCATAATTCAAAAACATTAAATATTACAAATAAAAATTGAAACGTTTCATCTGCATATTTTTGTCTCTTTGCCTATTGGCAGAGACATTTCTTCTTCTCACACTCCAGCTCAGAGAACATCTAGCATCTAATCATGAATTTTGTATCATTTGTTTCCAGACACGTTGGCCTTCCCTAGCTCGACACACTTAACACATCTGCCCAAGAATTGCACCACTAGCCTGGTAGGCTCTGTTGTATCATTTTCCTCAAAAGTATATAGCTTCATTTCTATATGAGGCATCCTTTCTTCCATCTTCCTGACATCCAAATATAGAGACTGTAGTCGTAAGCTAGGATTGATTATCCATTTATTTATCTGAGTAAGGTCGACCTTTTTCAATTGTAAAATTTCGGCTTCGGACTCTTCCATGCTTGTTTTGAAATCAAGTTGATTTCTCGTTGTATCAATTTGTCCTAGGATTTTAGAGATATTATCTCTTCCAAAGTACAATGACTCTTTGTGAAGAGCATAGAATGCTTCTTCACAAGCTTTCTTCACCTCCTTGGACAATATTTTACTTTCAACTATATTGGCCTCCCAGGCCTTAAGTATTATATCTCCTCGGGTTTGTTCTAAAAGGGACAATCTGGTGACCTTGGCAACTTCTTCATTTGCTACTGCTAGGAAAACCTCCTAGAATGTAACTCTAGCTGCAGTGGCCTCCTTCTCTTTTATGCAAATATTGTTTAAAGAGTGTTTTTCCAATTGATAGTAGTTTTGAATGCCTTCAATCCTAGTCAACATGCTTTGTTGGGCTGATCCCAGTTTCTCGTGTACCTCTAAAGCTTGGGTTAAAAAATCTGATATATCTACTGTTGTGCTTTTGGTCAAGCTTATTTTCACCTACAGTTGTTTGACCAATTCTCCCTGTCCAATGTCCAGTTCTCTGCTTGCTTGTGAATTTTTCTGCATCTCATCTAGGTTGATCTTGAGTTGTTGAATTTCCTGCATGTCATGGGCTCTAATATACTCAAAGCCTTTAGTCATCTCACTCCTGACCTCCTGCTCCAGAGTCTTTACTTGGTCTCTCAACCGGCTCACCAACAGATCCTTCCGCTTCAACTTTTCCTTTAGGTTTCCAACTGAAAACTAGTTTGTTGTGGCAAAGGCTCCCAATGAGTCTGCCACGTCCGTAGAGAAATCTGTTTCTTCTTGAGCCTGTCCATCATACAGTACTCTATCCCTCTTGACAGGCATGCCCTCCCTCTAATGTACTTCTCTTTTCAATACAGCTTTTCTCTTCTTGCTTAATAATATGTTGGAAAGGGGCATCTCTTCTACCGAAATAGGCGTGAGATCTTCTATGAATACCACTTCGGCACTAGGGTTCCCTTTACTGGACTGTAAAGGTGTGATAGATTGGATAGGGCTGCCTATATCGATGGATGGTTGTTGCTCAGCTGCATCAATACTTGATTTACCTGGCATGACTGGGGGTTGTTCTTCTCCCCTTTTTATCAAGGCTTCGTCCTAAGCTTTAGCCTGATCACTTGGACGATTTGTCAATGTGGTATCCCATTTTTGAACCGAAATCTCAGTTTTCTCCGAATTTTCTTGAGCATACTATCCACTGGAACTCCCTGCTTCTAAACCCTAGGTTTCCATTTTCTATGTAGCTGGAGATGTTGAGGTCTCTCCCTATAGTACTTCAGGGAGGTTATTTCTTCGATGCCTTTGAAAATTGTAAAAATCGGCCAGTTTATCTGGAGCTAGAGTTTGGTCTCGACTCAAGACTTCTTGATAGGACCTTTCTCCTCAGAATATTTCTTCATGAGGATAATCTTCATGTCCATATCTTTTCAAATTGTAGAGGGCCATGTGATTACCTACGATCTTCTGTGGATTTTGCTTCTTGAATTCGATATAGACCAGCTTGATTTCTTCCAGGGCCGCGACCTCTACTTTCGAATGGTCGAAATCTAACAATGAAAACATACCAATCTGCACGGAAAGGTGGGCCATACCCTTTTCTACATTTCTTTCAGTTCTTTACTAATCCCCCCTAGCATAGTCTAATGTGCTACTTCACAACACACCAATCGATCTGGTAGAAATTTAGGCAGAGTGGAACTGAACAATGAAAAACCCTAATATAGGAGAAATGCTCTTCAATATACCAGTCTGCTATCTTCCCTAGATTAGCCACTATTCTGTTAGAAATCCTGGGAGGTGGGAAACCATATATAGAGGTATGCATCGGCACCACCACCCAGTTGAATATTTCGTAGAAGAAATATCTCGCTTTATCCTCCCAAAGCTTCAAATGATAAACATGTATCGACTCAGCACTGGTTGGAGTCTAGTTCCAGCCCATCAGGGGAAAAGGTGTCATAAAATAGACGACATCCATGATGTAAGATGACATGAAAATGGGGCAAGTTGCCCCTTTGATTTCAGTGACTGATATTCTGTAATCTCCCTAACCAAATTGTCGGACAAGATCTTGGCCCAATCAAAAGAATACCCCTATGCTATTGTATGCTTAATAGGCACCCATGGTAATAAGAAATGGGTAGTGTTTTCCCTCCCATAGAGTCTACACATCATCATTGTTACATACATCATGTGAGGCTCTAGTGAGGAAATTACATATATGCCATGGGAGTCGACTCTGAACTTCTCAGGGCGAGAGCACCAATCCTTAATTAAGTCGGGCAGGTTTTTCCCATATTGGACGCATTCCTTCTTGTCAAAATCCACTAAGAAGTTGGCATTGTAAATGAAATTGGGTGTTGGAGACAATTTCTACATTACCTGTAAATGTTCTAGTCAGAAATACCCAACTACAACTTTTTGTGAATTGAAGATCGTCCTGGTCGGGATATCAATGTTTTCTAGTGCCCAACCAATCATATCATTATAATGAAGAAGTCTAGGCCTTGCTTCTATCTTATTTAGTTCTGATTGGGAAATAGTTTTGTATTAGGTAGCTAGGGTATCCATCTCCTCGTCACCTGAATCATCTGGGCAGTTGACTAATTCATGCTATAGGATGTCGAATACCTGCGTCCAGGTTCTAATGGTGTCTATGCTCCTGGGCGAAGTGTCGAAAATGACATCTGTGTTCTGCTTCGAACTTTCACCAGACGCTTTGGCTGATTTTCGTGGAGCCATGGTATCAGTCCTCAAAACTCTGTTACCTATCACAAGAAATGCACAAAGTTGTTTATCTCGAAAACTTGTTGCTCGGTGAAAACACACAATGAAATTCAAAAATTCAATATCTTTTTTCTTTAATTGCATCGATTTATCAATAACTCTATTGACGAAGCATTTACTTTCCTTAATGAAAAAGATTTAGGCTGAGGTTCAGGATCTTATTTGGAATGATTTTCATAAATAAATTATTAAATTCATTAATTTGTGGCGGTTCGTGATTAGAAACATTGAATTTACCCGAGTTATGATTCAGTGAAACATTAATCACGAAATAATTATGCTTAACCCATTAATTAATCATGTTTAACCATGTAGTATTTCGCGGTTTCGGACTTGGGGATATCAGATAACATCTCAGTATAGGATTCCCGAAACGTGAAATCGCACAGGTATTAATTAAATTTTTAATTATCTTTAATATTTAATTAATCTTGTTTATTGTTAAGCCTTTTTTTACGGTTTCATGCCTCAGGCTATCCTACAATAGCTCAAGACATGAATTCTAAAACGCGAAACCGTGAAGGGATTAATTATTTACTAATCACTTTTAATTCTTAATTAATCATGCTTAACTCTTAAGACATTTGGGAGTTTGGGTGTCTTGAATTAGGGATATGATAGATGGAAAGGGCCCGAATTTTGAAATCCCAAAATTATTAATTAAATATTAATCGAGATTAATTTATTTAATACTAATTTAACCTTTTGTTATCCACAAGTTTTAGGTATCAGGACTTCAGGAATGATGTATGGTAAAACGCCTACAATGTGAAACTCTGAAATTTGAAATTCTGACGCAACATCTCTGGAGATTAGACCCTTTAACATTCAGGTGGCTCCAAAGCATTAGAGAAAAAAGAGTCATTTGATCAGAGTAGAAAACTTCATCAGCGGTGAGAATTAGGCGCGCTTTGCTCTTATTTAATTGGAAATGAAATTTATTTAAAGTCAAAAATTTTAGGAATATATATGTGTGTTCCAGCATAGGCTCCATCTAGGGATCGTGTCTCCCCACAAGACGCAAAAGAACATTAGACCGACTGCCTTTATTGGGTAAATGGAGTCATCATTAGGTTTTCGTGAAACACATTCTAAAAAATACACAGAAGGACATTAGACTTCATCCATATCTCCGAAAGCTCTCAAAAACTTAGTCATTCACCGATATCGAGATTAAGATTATATATATCTTCCTTTTATTAAACTAATTTCTGATTTGCTTAAGATAATCATAACAACCTTAACCGACCTATCAGACTATGTTCAATTTTGTTCACATCAAGGCAAAATAATTTAATGATTTAGTCAGGGAGTCTTGTGTTGGCTTAGAATGTAGATCTTGTCGAAAAGAGAACTAGTCACCAGAGTACATTATAATACATGTATAACAGCCTTGCAGATATCATAGACATTGCTTCAGTACCATCAAGCCTATTCAGTACCCCGGTGAAGTTATCTAATTCCCTCATTGAATTTCCTTTCACCACTTCTATTAGTAATTCTGCATTTAAATGTTGAGATGAGGGCAATCATTTAATGAATTTCCTTTCACCGTCTGTCTTATATTTTTAAAACAGGAAGTGGGGGCAATAAATCTATATGTAATATACCAGGGACGGTATATGTTTATAATTTTAGCAACAGAGATCTGTCAACTCACTTTGATTACTTTGGCCTAATCCTCTTCTGACATTCACAACATCTTAACCTACAGAGAAAATATCACGGGGAAGTTTTAATTTCTAGGGACTTTCCTTGAGGGAAACTAATCATTTTAAAATCTGATAGAGGGGCTAAAGTGTTGGCAAAT
>JASDQU010239248.1:0-16743 GCA_032191745.1 Picea mariana
TATTAGACCTAGCCAAAGTTATTACTCTGCACCAGTGGTAATGGTATTCAAGAAAGATAGCTCATGGCGTATGTGTCCAGATTATAGAGAGCTCAACAAGATCACTATTAAAGATAAGTTTCCCATTCCTGTCATTGATGAATTGTTAGATGAACTACATGGAGCGATCTATTTCAAAAAATTGGATCGTCATTCAGGGTATCATTAGATCAGAATGAAGGAAGAAGATATCCCAAAAACAACATTCTGAACTCATGAAGGCCATTATGAATTTTTGGTCATGCCTTTTGGCCTTACAAATGGATAATGATAGACATGTTGTTGCATGGTCTCTTTAAATAGTAAAATTGTTATTTTGAATCATCCCCTTTTGTAATTTCGGATTTTAAATGAATATATAAGCACATAAGTGGATTTTGTACTGCTTATGACAAGATTCTAACTGATGGTGATATGAATCTTGTTTCCTTTAATATTATGTGTCTTCTTGTACTTATATTTCACTTTCAATTACCTGAATAAAACTCAGAATTCATCTCACTCGCTTGACTCAATTTAAATAATACTTCAATGCAGTTGTGTATTCCTCTTTCTTTGAATTCTATGCAAATTTTCTATTAAACTCAGGCTCGTCGTCTTAATTAGCCTTTCAGACGATTTTTGCACGCATAAAATTCAACCCGTGTACCTTTATTTATCATGCAAAGTGACTTTATAAGGTAATTCATTCTTCCACACACCTATATCTGCTATACATTTCCTCTTCGTCGCACCAATAACTTGCACGTTTCTGCGTTGCACGCAAATATGCACTGCACACTGTTTCTGTATCACACTTGGATATTCCATTTGCATTTCGCTCTATGCATTGCATCATGCTAAAGTTCAATATGCCTTACTGCATACAATAATCTGTATGCCCCATCGAATACTCTGTCACTACCGTGCACAACCACCTGCACGCACCCTTGCATGCACTGTAGTGATACAACTCATACTCATACTATGTGCGCACAAACCAAACTTCATTGTGCCTTACCATACTGCGCACACCACGTGCACCCTTACTATGTGTATGCACTCCGCACAATGCTAAATTTAGCACGTGCATCCCTACATATTATTCTTCCGCGCGATGGTTCAATTTTCCATGAACGCAAATATACTGTATGCTATACTGTAATATCGTCTCCATTCGACTTGTTTGGCCCATTCAGGCTCAGTGTCGAAAACTGATGCTCTGATACCATACTATAACATACCCCCCAACCACCAACAGGATGGGGAATGTCACTACTTAGAAACTTAACTTAGTTCTGACAACATATTATAACACACCAGTATTCAACTGAGCTATGTCACATAACTTTTTTCTTTCTCTTCAAATACATATATATACACATAGACATACATACATATTGAACTGGATGCAATTAAACATATACATACAACGCTCTAGTGGAAGCTTCACATATAAAGAATAAACAAATAGTTGCATTCTGTAAATATACGATTTTCAGGTTGAATTAACAGTAAACACAGACATGCAATGTACACAAGGGTATACCCTTAAACATACAGATAGTTATGATCACACATACAATAAAACCCATAAAATAACACATAAATGACAATGCAACATGTAAATTCACCACATAACCGGTACTTATCTTCATAGGAATGTCACCAACTGCGTGTAGACCATCCATGAACCTCCCATCCTTAGACTACACTGTTCATCACTCTCAACAGTGAGTCACCCCCAAGCTAGGAATAGACTCCACCCGGGTAAGGGATTCCTAACTAGGCTAAAGGTTCACGGTCAATCAAAAGGACTCCCTCTCAGGTGTTCACTCAACCATATCCTACAACCTCTCCTTCCCCACATGCCTGTCCCACCCAAGGAACTGTGCCCCTTCTCTTCTCAACAGTCCTTTGACTTCCCCACTTTCCTTCCAAGGCTTCAACAATAGGCCAGACCGGAAGTCTGAGAGCGTTGTAGCCGTAGTTTAGCACCTTCAGAAAATCAATCCCCAACAATTCCCTCACTCATAGAATTGCTCACGGGCCTGACAACCTACCTCTTCAATACTGCTCCCAAGATGAAAGTTACACCAACAATAATGTTTATCGATATGGTCTGGGTATGGTGGTAGGAAGATACGAGGATAGCTCAAGGAATGATGGAATGTATCACGAATATTGGTTCTCTAGTTGAAGGAAAAATGGTAAGATTCTCAACAATTCTTCCCCCCCTACAATGGCTGATTCCCCAAAAGGAACTAAGTCTCGACAATAAGTATGCATGTCTCCAACTTGACACTTGCCATGTTGGAAGCTACTCTGATACACTTGTCCCCTACTTTAGGACTTAGGATAAATTAATTATCCGTACTTTATGTTTTTGAGAAATATTAATATAATATTTCTTTTCGGCTTTAAGCTCTCTAGCTTAGCCTTGTTCTTAACTTTAGGTCCTCCCTATCCCTATTTGGTGGAATCTAGTCCCCCTTCTCTTTTATTGTGGTCGGTCTACACGTGTATTTTATATTAATCATGAGACATATACAAAATAGGCGCACTGGCCTTTAACATCTAGGTTCTCTGGCCTAATTCCAAAACATAAGCATTTTGGCTTATAATACTGGCTCACCAGTCTATAATGCATATCATATACATAAAGGTTCGTTGGCCTTAATATTGCACATGGTATCCGCTGACCTCAAGGTTGCACACTCTTTAGTCACTGTGTGCGGTATCTAGAAATGTGCACACTACATCACTTTACTGCGTAGTATATGCGCGCACCATCCCATGAAAGGTGTATTACAAAAATGATGTCTAAACAACTCACTAGCTTAAATATACTTGGATTACATTTTCATTTGGTTTCGGCCGAGGGATATTACAATTATAGTCCTCAGGGAAGGAGGATTTAACCATATATAGAGAGCGTTCCCCAACCTAATGTAAACTATCTCGAAGAAGATTTGGGAGTGTACTCTATATTTGTTGATGAGGGCGACACTATGCTTGAACCAGTTGATTTTGATGATGGCATATGGCACATGCATTTCAATGGATCATGTTCAAACGAAGGTAATGGAACCAATATCATTCTATATTCTCCTATAGGTAAAATCCACAATTTATCTTATAGGTTAGAAGTTTCATGCACAAACAATGTCACTGAGTTTGAGGCCTTACTGTTAGGCATCGAAAATGCATATAACCTTGGTTGTGGCCACCTTACAATTTTTGGTGATTCTGAACTTGTTGTGAATCTGGTACGTAAGATTTATTCATCAAGCAACAAGTTACTTAACATTATATTCAAGTTGTTTAGATGCTCATTTCAAATATGTTATTGTTTAACATCACTCATGTTAAGAGGGAACTGAATTCAATGGATCATAGGTTAGTTGTTTATGCAACATCCCCTACTTGACAAATCTTACCTCAAAGAGCTGATTGTATGTTTCAATCTCTATATCTTCCTCACATCCTTGATAATGTAGAATCATGGCAGGATTTCGTGAGTGATGAAGGAATTTGCTCTTTCGTACAAAATGAACCATTTAATCCCAAAGACATTATATCTATTGAAGATGACAAATTTCCTAAAGACTTGACTCCTCTCGAAAGTTCATTTTCGTCAAGTGATGTAGGAAACAAAGAAACACATAAGGAAGAGGAATTGAAAAGGAAAGTTGGTGATACCATTTCCTTAAATATTGGGACCTCTAAATCTCCAAAGGTCATTAAATTATGTGCCCAATGTTCTGATGAAGGAAAAGTGAAATTTGCAGAATTACTCCGTGAATTTCAATATGTTTTTTCATGGTCATACAACATTCCATTCCTATCAAGGAAGGGGTAAAACCAGTTAAGAAAAAACAAAGACCTATTAACCTTGCGCTCTAAGATACTATTTGAAAAGAGTTGGAAAAATTGTTGAAGGATAATATAATCTTTCTAGTTAAGTATTTTGAGTGGGTTTCAAATCTGGTCCTTGTTCGTAAAACTACTGGCCAGATCAGATTATGTGTTGATTTCCATGCATTGAATAGAGTGAGCGTCAAAGACCATTTTCTGCTTCCTAATATGGAAATTATCTTACAACGGTTACAGGGTCACAAATGATGTCCTTACTTGATGGTTTTTCTAGGTATAATCAAATCTCAATGTAAAAAGAAATGATAGGTATAAAACCACATTTACTACACGTTGGGGCACATTTTCTTATGAATGCATGCATTTTGTCTTTTCTAATGCAGGTGCCACTTTTCAAAGAGCTATGCAGATAGATTTTGATGATCTAATAGGTAAGATTATCCAAGTTTATCGTGATGATTTGATTTTTTATTCTAAGAGCCGATTGGATCATTTTGGTCATCTTAGAAAAGTTCTCATGCACTGCAAAAAATTTGGCATTTCTTTAAATCCTTCCAAATTTATTTTCGGTGTCACGAAGGGAAAACTCTTTGGTCATATTGTTTTTTATTCAGGGATAAGCATAGATATCGAGAGGATTAGCACCATTCTAAACCTTCCTTCCCCCACCTACAAGAAATAAGTTCAAGCTTTCATGGGCATTATTAATTGTGTCCATGGGTTTTTTCTTGATTTTGTTGTCATGGTGTTGGACCTTGAACAAGTTTTGAGGATCCTTGGTCATGTTTGACCTACTTTTTGGACTTCGACAGGCTATCGAAAGTGGAGCGCAAATCAAAGCAGAGATCGCGGGATCTCAGGCCCTTTTTAGGGCCTTTTGGGTTTTGGGTTGATGTAACGGGTATGGGGATATCGGCCCATGGGTTTACCCATGTTTATGCCTCTTTCATAATTTATAAATAGAAATCTAGGCGATGTAAGCAAAGGCACAAGTGTGTGTATGTATGCTAAGTGCAAAGGCACAAGTGTGTGTATGTATGCTAAGTGCAAGTGATAGTGTAAATGATTTGTGCATGTTGTGTGAGACTTGCAAGGATAAGTGCAAGTGATTGTAAGAGATTGAGTAGAAGATTTGTGCTGTAACCTAGCTCGGTGAAGGAGGATCTGGTGAGGTGTGCATAGATATCCTGTCTTATGCAGAGTAGGATCTTGTGTCTCTTTGCATGTAGATGACTGACCGAAGATAATAAAATAGAAGAAGAGTTGGTGGACATAGCCCCAGGCTGGGGGTGAACCACGTATATCCTGCGTTGCTATGATTTGTGTGATGTATTGATGTGTTTATGTGTTTACTTACTTAAGTGCTTTGATATAGATGGATGATAGATAGATCTGTTAATGCTTTGTGCTTAATAATTTGGATGAATGCTATATCTAACCTATGTGAATGTGCTTAGTTCTTGAATAGGCTAGATCTAGGTGAAAAATGTGTTGCTTTGTAATTAGGGTTTTATTTGTGAAGTAGATACTGGTTAAATACCGATGAACTGTAATTGTTAAGTGCTTTGTTAAGGTGTTGTAATCACAGATTGGTGTCCCATCTAAGGTTATAGACATCTGAGTCCTACAACCACCCCTGCCTCTACATCAGGTGAGACTTCATCTTCTTCACAGGTGTTGCCGAAAGGGACGATAGTTAGGGTTTTGTTGGTGCGTTGCTGTAGCGTTGAACCCTGGGTCTGCCCTTGTGCCAAAAAATGGTTCTGTTGTCGGGACCTAAAACTTTGATTATTGGGAACTAAAGAAAACAAATCTTTGTAAGTAGATATGTTGATTTAGTGCACAGTAGTCTAATTAACTTGTGAAGCTCTATGCTAAGACGAAAATTCAGATTTGACGAAAAGAGGTAAGATCTGAAGGCTTTGTGCTTTGTTAAAGGTAAGAACAATGAAAAGTTTTTATTGAAAAAAGGAAAGATAAGTGGAAATTTTTTCTTCAAAAGTATGGATCTAGGTATGTTTGATAAATTTTGTCCTAGCTTGAAAAGTAGGGCACAACTAGATGGAAGAAGATTTGATATGAGTAGATCTGATAAAAATAATGAAAGATATGTTATTCCTATGCATAGAAAGAATGTTTGGACTAACAAATGGATGCAGGAAACTAGAAATAAGTTTTTGCAGGTTAGCTACTATGATCCTAGTGCGCAGTACAGGAAAGGTTGGGGATCATTTCAAAGAAAGAGAAGATTAACTCTTTGTTATAATTGTAGAAGACCGGGACATCTTTGTAAGGAATTCCCTGGTAGAATACCTAGTTGTATTTGTTTTCAAGCTATGGGTCATGAAGTTTTGGATTTCCCTAAAATGATTGCTAAGGTTGAAATAATGAACGTGAGACAAGAAATTCCTAAGGAAGATCAAGAAACTAAGACCACGACAGAACCCTAGAAAGAATCATAGATTGTATTATTGCAAATGAAAGAAACCCTGAATGATCACCGAAATATCAACTTATCAGAGATATTCAAAGAAAAAGAGTGCATAGAAACAAGAATAGGAGACATCGACATAGGCTGTGTTCTAGATGGGGAAACACAGGCGAATATTATGACAGAAAGAACCTAGGAAAATTTAGGAAAGCCTTCTATGATTCCTTCACTAGGAGGAATAGGATTATTTAGAGGAAAGTTGATAACCTTATGTGGAAGACTCACCCAGATAGTTATGAGTGCTCATGGAACTATGATAGAGGAAGATTTTGAGGTTGTTAAATTTATTGAGAACAACACCCCATTTGCTATGTTATTAGGAAAACCCTGGATTAAGAGAATCAGACTAGAAGAAAAGAAGAGGAAATCTTAGAACAAAAGAAGCAAGAATTAAAAGATTTCAGGACTAGGAGGATAGCGCACTTGATTGAAGAACAAGAGAATAGATTGAAACTATTTAAAACCAGAAACTTGGATATCGAAGTTGAACGAACACAAGAAGATTCACAAAAGAACGAAGCACCTACCCTAGATAGAGAAGAAGTACTTCCCTTGAACCCTACGAAAGAATATCAATAGGGAAAAGTTACTATACCAGAAGGGGATACGAATAAGAATGGAAAGAGGAATACTGAGACGAAGATCACTGGGAATAAGGATATAAAACTCAGTAAGAGGAGAGAAAAGATAGAAAAGTTACAGAAGGTCCAAGAGGGGAATTCGCAGAGGGAAGGTTTGCAAAACTGGAACTTTGCCGGAATATCAGAACAACACAACATGTAACTTCGTCGGAATATCAGAACAATACAACATGGAACTTCACCATGGCGGAGCGATATAGTCATTGAAAACATTATAACTATTAGCCTGGTGCCCTGAATGGTTAGAACAACAGTTATGACCAGAAAGCTTGCCATCAGACCATTGGGACCGCGCTGTAATGGACATAACTGCATTGATGAAGGCCTATTTTCTGTTGGAGAAGATCCATTACATCATTGTCTACTTATTCTGTCGAATGTTGCACCGAGAACACTTTTGCGAATTGTATCTGAGCCAACAAGAGAACTCATTGCTACCGCGTTGTTCTTATTGAGATCGACACTTGTTCCATTGCGTTGAGCATTCATTCATCCACCTGAGTTATCTGATCTGAGTGTGTATGTCAGACGATCTCAGTGTCGTAGAGAAATTCATCGAAGAAGTTCTAATCAACCTTATGGCAGAGAGAGTGATGTCCACAGGAGTTCAAGCTTCATCGACGTGAGGAGTACAAGCCTCCCCGTCAACTACTCATGGATCCGAACCATCCCACGTTGTAGATGAGAAGAGAACCAAGCACAGAGATGACTTACCAAATGAGAAGTTAATCTTGTCTGTTCTACCCGATTACATCCCGCCTCTAACCGGCGCGGTGAATCATGACAATGTCCTGAGAGACTTCGACTACACTATCATCACGAAATACCTCATGAAGGGGATACACGCAGTCAGAATGCAGTTGGAGAGGATTCCAAACTTAAATATTAGTGACTATAATCTAGGGGACTGCAATACCTATGGCATGCTTGTGCCTCACAAGTACTTGACTAAGATGAAGGGAAAGAGATCGAAGACCAGTCCCCAACCATGGACCATGAACATCGTGCAGTCCACTATCCTTAATGTCATGAAAATTTCACACTTTGGAAGGCACCATGAGGTTAATGCGTGCGTTAAAATCTTGTTGTCGTGCTTCCACGATGATTATTTATGGTTAGACAAGTGTATTACCGTCGATCCGACGTTGATCCATAGGATCATCGGATTGAGCATGCAGGGACCCAACCCACAGGACTTCTACCTAGGGAAGGCTGTAGATCGCGCCCTGGAACAAAATATTAAAGACATCTATGGTGATGTAGAGAATGGGACACGAGGCTACAAGGTAGACTCCATTCAGAATGGTGCAGTGTGCCTCGATTGCCAATTGATTTTTGGTAAGCTAGTCTGAAAGAACAGACCCACGTAGGTCACAAGGTTTGTGGTTGACCTCGCAGGAAAGTGCGTGGAGGGATTACAGATAAATTGGAAAAAGTACTTAGTCAACCATCTAGAAGTCAATTGCAGCAAAGCTCAGGATCATGGCTACGAGTTCCACTTTAGCTGGCTGCTGATCCTCATCGTGTTTACAGCTTGGGAGATGTCGAAAGGTGTGACCTTTCCAGACATTGAGTTGTTTGAACCACTTTCTTCGAAGTTCACCATGCTCTGGTACTCGAGTGACATGGTAAAATGGTGGCAGTTGAACGTAGTATTCCATACCTACTACCTACAATTGAAAATGGATATTGAATCGTTCCCCCGGATGATGCCAAACACTCTGGACAGGTTCAAACCCCTTATGAATTTTTGTGGAGATAGGCAATTCATATATATCGTCTTCCATGCAGATGAGAATAAAGAAGAGCTTCAATCATACTATAATCTCACTAAGGAGGACCTGGAAGAAATCACTAAGGAATGGCCCGCAGATTTCCTTATACCAATCGTTAAGTTAGAATTGTCCAACCTAAACCTCATTGGAATCCCGATAGTTACCCGTGAGGAGTATAATGCACCCAAAAATAGCAGAAGGAAGAAGAATGAAGAGGTACAGGAACTGAGAAATGCCTCAGAAGATACTGCCTCAAATTCACCTGGTGGAGGAGGAGGTGATGAGGTGGACAAAGAGGAGAAAGAAGAAAAATCACAGGAAGAAGATAAGCAGGAGCAAGGCAAAGTAACCCCACCATGAAACCCCCTTGACGATGCAGATCCATTGAAGAAAAGGAAGTTTTCCCCCATGAAACCTACATCGTGGAAGAAATCCAAAGCAAGCAAGCCAAAGATTCAGACTGTACTCACGATCGATGACTTTGATTTCATCATCGCAGCTGTATTAGACGCTTCACAAGACATTTTGTAGAACAACGAAGCTAAGAAAGAAGCCTTGTATGACAGAATCATGATAGAGCTGAGAGGTGTACAATAGGCCCTTCACTCCAGCTGTGCAGTATCCACTGCACCCCCACCATCAGGAGAACCAGAGTTGGGAGATGATCCTGCCCAACTATGCAAACTAGCTGATGCGACTGAAGCCCACCTTCGTAGAGTTCAAGAAGAGAAATAATAGGCCACAATGGCCCTGAAGCAAGCACAATAATAAATGGTAGAGCAACATCAAGTTTCAAAAAAGGAGAAAGAGGATCTTCAAGCCAAGTTTGAAGAAGAGAGAGTACATACCAAGAAAGAAAAATAATAGTTGCTCACAGAACAGTTGGGAGTCAAAGAAGAAGTCGACATAGAACCTCTCTTTGTGACAAGATTAGAGCCAAAGGTAGAAGACCGAGTGGACCATCAAGTAGTGTAGCTCACAGAATATATCCAACAAATACAAAAAATAATAGCATACTTAGAGCTCTGAACAATGCCCAACACTCCGTCGGATGTACGAGATCAAAGAGAAGCAACTTATTGAAGTGCAGTTGAAAGAATCAAGGTCCTCGCCATGGAATGCAAACATCTAAGTGATCGCAGTTCCCAGACTTATGAGTGACTCACTGAGGATTCTAAATTAAAGGCACTGTAGTCAAAACTCCAGGAGAGAAAGAAACAAGCAGAGACAATACATGCACAGTTGAATCCCCTGTCAGTAGTCGAAACGATGAAGTGATCCCAAGAACAGTGCAATTCCCAACAATAGGTCCACACCATTCAAGGCAGAGTAATGGAAGTGACTCAGAGAATCCAACCAACTCAGGACGAGGCTTGCCAACTATTCGCAGAGATTGAAGGCCGAGGAACAGAACTGGAGCAAGTTGTCACTACAATTGAACAATGCTTAGAGGGACCTGTCAACGAAGTAGTAATCCAAGAGTTCATCGAACAGGAGGTCATGGCACAGAAATAGGTCAAAGAAGCTCAAGGATTTAGAATCAGAGCTACCCAGACCAGAGTGACTTGGGACGAGTCACAGGTGAGTGTTGGGGGCCTATTGGCCCTTGACCAAGTTTTGAGGATCCTTGGTCAGGTTTGACCTACTTTTGGGACTTCGACAAACTTTGACCTACTTTTGTGGACCGAAAGGGCCAGTAGTTAGGGTTTTCTTGGTGTGATGTTGTAGCGTTGAACCCTGGGTCTTCCCCTGTGCCGACACATGGTTAAAACAATCCATAATATTTTGAAACATGATCATATTTTTCTTAGACAGATTATGTTGAGAATGATTTCCTTAGGATCAAGAAATAAATCAGTTCCACACTAGTTCTGGAGAAACCTAATTTTGAGAAACACTTTATCATATATACCAATGCCACCGAGGGAGAAATTTATGCTATCCTCTTACAAAGTGATGACCAAACAATGAAAAACATGTAGCTTACATGAGCCATAGTTTATGAGATGATGAAATCAAATACTCTTATATTGAGAAACATTTATTTTTATCTTGTTAAGGCTATAGAAGAATTTCACCATTTTGTTTTGGGAAAACATACGCAGGTAAGAGTCCCTTTGCCTATTGTCAAGTTTCTTCTTTCACAAACTTATATTTCAGGAAAAATTACACACTAGCTTGCCAAAATTTAGGAGCATGATTTGACGATAATGACTTCGAAGACAATAAAGGGATGAGACTTAGCCTTTCACTTAGCTCAACACCCTGAACCAAGTGAAGGATTTGATGATCAAGATAATCCTCTTTCAACTCTGTTTTATATTGAAAATCATAATCTTTCTATATCCAAACATCCTTGGTATAAAAATATGGTGTATTATTTGTAGTATCAAAAGTGTCTAGATGAGTTGGATCCTCAACAGAGAAGGATACTTCATCTTGAAGCTTCCAAGTATATCATTTTAGGAGACTTCTTGTTTAGGATTTCTATTGATGGTTTGTCACTTCGATGTGTAAATGATGAAGAAGCACAAAAATTGTTACACGAAATCCATGGATCATCATTTTCTATCATTCACATCGATGGCCATTGTTTTGCAAAGGCTATTGCTTTTAAGATATTCCGTGCTACTGCTACTGCCTTCGATATTCCGTGATTGATATACATTCGCAAGATCTTGTGATAAGTGCCAAAAAAATCACTAGGAGAGAACTCCTTTCTGCCATGCCCTTACAACTTGTCATCCCAAACTTTCCTTTTTCTAAATAGGGTCTAGATTTTATTGGCCCTATCAATCCTCCATATTCTACAAGGAAATATTTATTTTGACAACCACTTATTACTTTACTAAGTGGACCGAGGTTGTCCCTCTTAGACATGCATAGGATGAGCAAGTAATTTCTTTCCTAGAATCTAACATATTTTCCAGATTCGACATCTCATTAGAGATCATTAGATAAAATGGCCCAACCTTCATTTCTGCAAAATTGACCCAATTTCTGGCTAAATTAGGTTTAAAACATTTAATTCATCTTCTTATTACCCTCGATTAAATGGGCAAGAAGATTCCACTAACAAGAATTTGGTTAGGATCATAAAGAGGATCATAGAAGACAAACCTTGCCAATGGCACACACTTCTCACTTATGCTCTCTGGGCAGACCATACAACCACCAAATCAAGTACAGGATTTACTCCCTTTCAGTCCAAGAGGCTGTTTTTCCTACTGAATTAGAGATTTCGTCCTTATGACTGATGTTACATACAGAGTAATTAAATTCTTTTAATGTTCCTCAAAGGATAAATGCATTGTTGGCCCTGGAAGAACAAATAAATTTTTCCTTGGAGAACCTAAAAAGAAGGAAACAAACAATGAAAAGGTATTTTAACAAATGAGAAAAGGCTATTGAATTCAATATTGATGACAAAGTCTTACTATGGGACTCGGCCCATGCTAAAAGAGGGAGACATTCTAAATTTCAATAATTATGGCTAGGTCCTTTCAAAATCTATTTTATCACGGGCACAAACTCATACCTTCTAAAGGATTTGGAGGAGTGAGTGTTCTCTTACAGTACTAATGGTTCCCAATTGAAACATTATGTGGAACCAACTTGATCAGTAACGCTTGTGTAAGCATGAATTTTGTATATAATATTTTGTCTTACTGTTTTCCTTTTTCTCTTTAGTTTGTTGATTTTTTTTTTTAATTTCTGCTTAGTTTATTTCTTTGCAGAGTTACATATAATATATAAAAAACCAGTCTTGGTCCCTTGTAATTAATACCTGTGGATTAAGTTATTGTTTCTTTTATTCTAAGGATATAAACCCTTTGTAATATTCCCAACTATCTTTCCTTAGCCCAGCAAGATCTGAAAATGATTGAGTAAGGTTCTTCATACCCTTTCCTCAACAGGGTGGAATCTATTCCAACAAAGAAAGCAACAAAAGAAGTGGTAATGAATTTCCTCAAGGAAAGGATTATCACTTGATTCGGTGTTCATGCCAATATTACCACTGACAACACCAAGGATTTAATCTCAGTGGCACTCAACGATTTTTGTTTCAAATATGGGATTATTTTTTCACACTCCTCATATTACTACCCTCAAGGAATTGGGTTATCGGAATCCAACAAAAAAAATATCATGAATATTGTGAAGAAAATTGTTGGAGAAAATAAAAAAAGATGGATGGAAATATAAAGTATGACCTTTAGGCAGACCGTGCATATACTAAAAATTCTACTGGGAAAGCCCCCTTTGAATTAGTTTATATGATGGAAGTACGGTTTCCTATAAACCTCCAAATTATGTCCTTGCAATTGGCCCAACACCTCACCACAAATGAAGAGGCATTACAAGGAAGGATTGATCAATTATAAAATTGGATGAAATTAGAAGAATGGATTTCGATCATATGGTAAAAAACTAGGATAAATTCAAAGGAAACTTTGATCGCAAAGCAATACCAAGAGAATTCAAGAAAAGATATTTGGTTCTTATGTGGGATAAAAGAAGGGAGAAACCTGGAATGCATCAAAAGTTTGACAACTTATGGTTAGGGCCTTACAAGATAGAGGAAATATATGGATTGGATTATTTCTATTTGACTACTGCAGAAGGGAGGAGGATGCCATTTTCGGTAAATGAATCCCTCCTCAAACATTACTTTCCAGGTGGAAACTGACTTCTTCTTGGCCCAACCCCAAGGTAAGTAGGTAGGTCATCTTGCTTTCTTGTATTTTCATTTTTCTTTCTCATAGTAGTTTAATTGCATCTCATTTTGATTTTTCATTTTTCTCTACTTGCATCATTGATCTATGTCATTTTCTTTCATCATATTACATGTTATTTTAAAAATTTTGAAAAAAAAGCCATTTTTTTTTCTAAGATTAGTTGTGAATTTTGATTTTTGAGATTTTGATTATATGAAAAAAGGATGAGCATTCCATCCTATATTCCCAAACATATTTATTTTTTTGGTGTGTGTAGGAACGTGTCTTACCAAGAGATGTTGCAATTCTCATGCACTCTACGAAGAGTACATGTCCCCAAGTAAGAGCCACATGGTATCCCCCATTTCTAGGGATAACTAAGGGATGATGTCTCGAGGCCCTCAAATTGCAGACATGGATTACTGAGAGACTTAATAGTAGGAAGAGATACACACCACACCACCCATCACCATGAGACCGATGGTTACACAATTCACCACACCATCTTGACTCGCAGAGGACGACAGGTTTTGTTCCATGAGGTAATGCATCTGACGTTGTGGTAACTGTCATTTTAATAAATGAAGCATTTGAATATGTCACAAAGGGTTCTTCCTTGATTTTGAAAACATTTTCTTGGAAATTATGCTCTTTTCCTTATTTCACCTTGGTGGTTGACATCGTGTCCTAGTAATTGGTCATCCTCGGGAAAGGGTTGCTACCAAGGGGTCCCCTTGATAAGTCATCATACCGCTCCCACACATACTTACCACTTTCCATTTTTATTTCCCTTGGTTTTCTCATATTTTTAGTTTTTGAGCCACATTGACCCAAGAAGGGCTTGTACCTCATTTCATGGGAAGAAGGGGCTAAAGGACTAGAGGCTTGTAGGTGGAAAAAGATAAAATCTAATAATAAATCTTCCAAATTCTTTTCCATGGATCTAGAGAACAATGAAATGTTTCTCACAAAAAGTTGAGGGACGCGTAAATTAAATAACTAATTGAACATGCCAACCAAGGTAGAGCATGTGCGGGAAATGTTTTTCATGCTTAGGTAGAAGTACCACACATCGTCTTCAACTTGGGGAAGCACAGTGTGACCAAGTTAGAGTTAAAGTGGGAAATTTTTTTCATGCTTAGGTAGAAATCCCACTTTCGCTTCAACCTGGGAATAACTCTAATAAATTAAATGGAAAAAGAGATTGGAAAAATCATGCATCACAGACAAAGGGAAACACACCCTCTACAAAGGAACCCATAAATGAGACAATATGAGCCCTTGTATGTCAAGAAAACCCATGCCCAAAAGTATTACCCCTATCCACCCCATACTATTCACATGAATTAGAGAGGGTCCACCTAGGAAACACTCCTTAACTTGGGGAATGATTCACTCAATAGGTCACACTGTCAACCCTCCTATACCTAAATTTGGAAAGTTGCATAAGGTCTTTGAGAATTTGTTTATTTTGAGAGGGGGACCTGATGCACATGTTTGGGTGGTTATTTTATTATGTATGGATTACTTGACATGATTCTTGTGAATTGTGAGCCCTTGGAGGGTGAATTTGCTTGTCTTTGCAGGGCCTTGACAGGTGGAAGACATTTTGTGAAGGCACAAAGTCACTTGGACCTTAACTTGGGGCTTGAATCCCACAGGATGGATGATGCACCCTTGCTTCTTGGACACCTGGTTCAAATACATTGCCTTTGAAGGCACTTGAGGATCCCCAATAGGTGATTTGATAGCCTTACTAGCCCCAACGACTTGCCTTTGGAGGCCTTACACTGCACTTATGGAGTATGACATCACATGTGGAAGGCTAGGGTTTGATGGTGTTGGTGGTTTTGATGATGACTTGGCACCTGTGATGGAGAGAGACTTTTTCCATTCAATGGAGAACTAGGTGACTTGGTCCATGGACTTTAGAGGAGCACTAACTTCTTCTAGAGGTAAAAATGTCTCACTTGGAGGCTAATTAGGGCATGACATCACCCCTTTTTGGGGGGATTTTATGTAAAATTTGAATTATAACTTGTGAAGGGGAAATTAGAGGAGGTCTGCCTCCCTAATTGTGTTTTACCCTAAAGATAAGTGTAAAAACTAATTTTGAAGGTATTGTATAAAAAAAGACCTAATTCATTTCATTTGAGAGATCAACTCACTTGAGAATTACATACTTATGGTTGAAATGTTCACCCCTCTTGGGTAAATTACATATCTCGCTTTGATGATATTTTGATGCTAGTTACTTGTCTTTTGGAAGGAAGTGATGCACTATCTCTTGGATGTTTATCTCTTGCATGTATGGTGGAACATTCTTGGTAGATAAGGGTTTTACTTGCTATCATTTTGGAATTGGTAAGGAATTTCTCCATATTGTTAGTACTTCTTCTTGTTTCATGGTTGTTCTTGTCTAAACCCTTGGAGAAATATAAGGGGATACACCCTCCACTAGGTCCATAATTATTGTTCAGTCGATAAGCTATTGCAAAGGTTGCTAAGAGGAGTAAAAGGTCTTACACCCTCCTAGATTTACCTTTCTAGGTTTTGCATGCTCTATGAAGTAAAATGGCATACACCCCTAAAGATATTGCTAAACCTAGATCTTACATAAGAGACTCCATAACCAATTGATAAGGAACTTGTCTATTTTTGCATTGGAGAAATAAAATCATTGCATTGGTATACATGAATTTGAGAGATATTGTATTTGTTGAAGTTGGAATATTTTCTAAGTGTTATAAGCTTGCTTATTCCCTAAGGGTGTCTACTTTGGCCAAATAATTCTCTTGATGTAATCAAATTAATGTTGCATCCATTAGGGCTGCATAAAATCACTCTTAAAACTCTCTTATTACTTACTAATATACCATTAAAATTTGCTTGCAAGCTGTCATATTAAATCTACTTGTCATTGGCTATCTTTTGGGTGGATTGTCTGCTGATTTTAGTGGTCATATTTTCTGTTGTAGAAAATGTTTGCTATAGCCACTTGGATGTTATAATAATCTACTATTAACACCTAACAAGCAACCCTAATTTCTATTAAATTCTTGTGCTATTCAATGGAAGTTAAACTAGACATTGCTAGCTTAGTTTCTAATATATTTTACTTGAATTTTGGAAACATATTTTGAAGCCATTTGTTAGTTTACTTTGTTGATATAAATATGATATACTGCCACAATTTAGGACAACAATATTTCCTTGTTTTGCCC
>JASDQU010239250.1:0-12687 GCA_032191745.1 Picea mariana
CTGGTTAGTAGATATTCATCTTGATCCAACCCCATACCCATCATTGAGTTAATCATTGAGAGAATTAGTTAAGTTACCAGGCATCTTCGAGCTCAACCTAGAAGAGTTTCCTGGAGTGATAACAAATTGGCGCCGTAGCCAGGGAGAGGATATTGAAGCTCAGCTTCCTTGGGACAAGACATAGATCCAACTTTGATGATAGAAAAATCCTGGACATTTTATTGGTTGAAATTTTCTATCTGATGACTCCATTGAAGAACCGTGGCTCCAAGAAGGGCTCATACCAGAGAAAAATCAAGAGAGGCCACCAGCAACACCTATTGAAGACCCAGAGAAGATTATCAAAAGTGGAAGAATTCTACAAAGGAAAACTTCTAGAGCAGTAAGGACTTCTAGAGCAGGTATCTCAAGAGGTATTGCTTCTTTATCTGTACCTAGAACACCTTCCATTAAGTCTACTTCTGTTGAAGCTTCCTATTCTCATAAATTTATAAGTGAATCAGAAAATTTGAAAGGTGATGATCCTTCAAATAGATTATGTTGTTATAGATCTTATTTCTGAGCATATTTTAGGGAAAGAGGTTCTACAATTTACCTTGGAAGAGGACTGCTCCTCTTCTCTGAATTCTTTGCAAACAGAACCAGAAAAACTCTACTCTTATAATCATACCAGTTTGCCTATAGTAGAGTTTTTTCTCCAAGATTTGTTTGTAGAAGGAGAAGTAAATCTAGCCCCGATGCTAGGGAATATTGATAAATACCTCTATTTCCCTGATCCATCCGAATTTAGTAAAAACTCCATTGGGGAGGATCCAATTGACAGAAGATGAAGAGGTTGAATTCCAAATCCAGGTATCAGTTTAACAGTCTACTTCATGAACTATTGTATTTCTTTATTATCTCTTTCATGCTTTTTCCTTCGCATGTTAAGAGATTTATTTTTTGTTTTCTATATTCGGAAACTTATCATTCTTCTTGTATATAAACCACCCTAGAAGAGGAAAGCTTGCAGCTTGCTTGCATTGTAGAAGTAGATTCAACAGCTTTACCTCATCCCTTTCATAAGGACGATCACTGTATCCAAATTCCTTTTGAAACTAATCATCCATATAACCTGAAGGAAATTAAGATTGATTCTAAACCTACTCAGACTTCAATTCCTTCTTTCATTACTATTGAACCTTTTCATTAACCTCTCATCCCTCAAGAGAAGCCCATTGCTTTTCAAATTAAGATCAGGATGAAGATGTTCAATTCTTTTAGGCTACCTTGTCTCCTTCATCCTTATCCTCTTGATTGCTATGAATACCTCCCCCATTTTTCTAGAGAGAATCAAGTTTTAGCTGAGAGGCACTTGGAATCCTTTGAGGATTTTGTTGAGCATTTTGACATTGTTCATGAAGATGTGATCATGAGATTTTTCTCTAAATATTCGATCATAGATGTTGTTGCATGGTTTAAGGGTTTGAGAGATGATTCTATTGGCTCCTGGATCAAGTTCTTTAATTCTTTCTTAAAGTATTGGGGTGAGTACAAATCATTGGATTCATACCTTGCTGATTTTTATGCTTTAAAGAAAGAGAAAGATGAAGCTTTGTCTATCTTCAATCGAAGATTTTTCAACATTTACCATAACATTCCTTTGGAGGTCCGCCCTACAGATACATCTACCATGATACATTATGTTATAGGTCTTCATTCAGAACTTGCCCTTCTTTTGCTAGAAAGGAAGTCTTCATCCTTAACCCAGTTGTTTGGAGACGCGCAAGAAGTAGAGGAGAACATCTGTGCATCAAGGTGGATCAAAATGCAGGTTGACTCTGAAAACCTGCGAGCATGTGAGCAAGTCGAATGTCAGTATACTTCAGATTTTGAGCAGGAGAGTAATGAGTTCGAAGCATATTTGGAACAACAGCGAGCATGTGAGTTCATTTCAGATTTAGAATCAGATTTTTCAATATTTGCATAATACTCTAGAGACAGGTATGAGTCTAAAGTTTGTGATCATTTTGTAAATCAGAATGAATCTTTGGTAATCAATGATTACACTAGAAACTACATGTTCCTAGCTGATCATAATCCTTGTCATTTAAACATTGCTCTTTCATCATTTTCTGAGTACTTTTTCGAAGAAAACATTCTAATGATTGATGATCAAGATCTGATTATAAGAGAACTAGAAGGTGATCGGTCTTCTAGAAAAGGAACATTCATGACTGAGCAAGAGGTTGTTATATATGTGCAGTGGTTTCCCAAAGACCAACATGTTTCTGATCTTCCTTTCAAGGATCCGGTGGCAGCATTCATGGAGCTATATTTTTCAGAGACTTGGAAGGTTTCAGATTTCTTCAGCTCGCCCATGTTTTCAGGTGAGTATGCTTTCCAAAAAGAGTTCTTATTGTTGTTGTTACATTTCAGAACTCAGTTGTTGATCAATCATAGAGACAAAGTTTCTTCAATTTGTAAATTGCTTGAATGGTTGTTATGGAAGTCAACATTCACTTAACCAATTGCAAAGTTGGTTAGAGTAGAGTAGGGTAGGAAATAAGCTCGCTGCCTGAGCATTTCTTTTCTTCCATTTTGTAGCAAAAATAGTAGTCAGTTTATATGAATAAAGGTAGATCTTGAGAATGGAAGTTTTGAAGGTTTACAGATATCAACTACAGGGAGGCTGCAGGTTCACAAAAGATCAGTTGTGAAAGCCAGATGACTCCATGCCCAATGCTAAAGGCGACTGGAACTACTAGGTTCTTGAAAACCTCACAGGGAGGTCTCCTTCCCAGTTGGAGCCAGATGTTATCTCCTCAAATGACATAGTCAAATTTGTTAATTTTAGGTGATAGGAGGTCATTGAAAAATACTTTTCTAAATTTTTTAAGGTTCATTTTTTAGAGCCTTATGTCTGTAATAAAGTTTGAAAAACATTAGATTTCGTTTTTTCTTCAAAAAAATCAAAACTCGGGTTTCTGTGCCTAAGAGATTTTCCAAAATGGATTCTAAGCCACCAAAAGCCTAGCTTTCGACATCTTAAACATGAAATTTGGGGCTCTCCTAGCCACCGAAAGCACATAAATTCTGCGTTTTTACTAGGTTGAGCCATCATTTGAAAACGATAATTTTGAGCAACTGGAAGATCATTTTGAGAAACAGTCGAAGGTTTTTGTGCCTAACATGTCAAAGAACAATAACCTCTCTCAATTTTACTACAAGCGTCATATATTGGGATAATCGAATTCATCTCTGATCCCTAATTTTTGGATCTCAGAATTTACATGTTTGACACATGTTTTTGAAATGAAGATCACGGGAAAATAAAAATGAATCTCAAATAACTGAGAGAGGTTTTTTCTCAAACCAAACCGATATACAAAAACCTCTCTCAGTTTTCCAAAACTCTATTTTTAGTTGAGATATATGGGTGGATCTTTGGGAGGAATATTTCCGGAATTTTCGGTGGCTTAGGCGAACATTTCAAGTGTTCATTAGCCACCAAAAGCACATACATGGCAGAGAGGTCCTATTTTTTCCCGGATATAAATTTTTCTCAACCAAACATCTCGAGAATGGTTTCTTAAGATGCTTGATAATTAAATACATCATATTTAAGGTTTTGTCTTGATGTATGAGGTGTTTTAGATGGTGGAAAAATGGAAATAACCACCTATTTTCTGGGCACAGAAAATAGTTTTTGGCTAAAAATAGAAAATTCGACCCATCTGGTTTTCTATGGATATTCAACAGCCTTGGAAGGTTTTCTACACTTGGAAAATATTTTTAAGGAGATAAAGATCATAAAAGATAAGGAGTTGACCTAGTTTTTAGGATCTCTTCCTATTCTTTTGTGACAGTTTTTGACTGTCTATTTTAAATAAATCTGATCCTACTTTTCAGCATCTAGATTTCTCATGTAAAGGCTATAAAGCCATAAAATATTGATGTAACAAAGGGGGGGTAAATTCAATCCTTGAGGCTGAAGGTTAGATTTTGGATTCACTATGTTGTTACTGTAATAGAGACTTATTCATAAATATATTCAAGCCTATAAGCTTCTTTCCTTGATGTGATCATATCTCTTCTTTCCTATCTGTCTATACTTATCA
Source organism: Picea mariana (assembly GCA_032191745.1). Classification (NCBI taxonomy): domain Eukaryota; kingdom Viridiplantae; phylum Streptophyta; class Pinopsida; order Pinales; family Pinaceae; genus Picea; species Picea mariana. The sequence continues at coordinate 4,101 of JASDQU010239250.1, forward strand.
GTGAATGTTATTCTTTGTCTATGATTATATGATCCTTAGGTGACTGTCATCTCACTATTTGATTGTTAAGCAAAGAATCATAGGTAATTATCCTAGTTTTTGGACCCATCATACTTATTGTTTTATATATGTGTGATTTGGTTAGGTGATTAGCGTTTGTTCTATTTGATAAACAACTTGTTTGATTTCATCTCTTGAGAGCCTTATACTGTTTGAATATCACTAGATAGTCTTCAATAAATGGTCCAGTTAATAGATATTCATCTTGATCCAACTCCATACCCATCATTGAGTTAATCATTGAGAGAATTAGTTAAGTTACCAAACATCTTTGACCTCAACCTTTTGTGTATGAATTTCAAAGTTTTTTATGTTCATGTTGTTATCTCTGCAATTCATAGTTTTTTGTATAAAATTATTACATGCATAACATAAACCCAAAAAGATAGTTTGATACCTAAGAGTTGAAGATCTTATGAAAGGTGGTACTCTTATGAATCCTACTTCTTCTTGAGACCTATATGTTTCTCTCGGTCATTAATTCTGAAATCTGAATGTTCTCAGTGGAGGAGTTTCCCTATAATTTTATTTGTAGACCTTCCTATCCCCTTTGATTGTTTATGCATAGCTTTTTGGATATGTTTCTTGTTATTTTGTTTTGAATCTTGATCCCTTTTTTTTCTGATTGTATCCAAGTACGGACTTGTCATGATGAGGTTTTTGACTGCTGATAATATCATTCAAAACTTTTGAGTTGTTCAACATATTTTTCTTTTAAAGTTCCTTTCTTAATGTAACAATTTATGCTTCCAAAATTCCAATGATCTTGTCTCTTCCTTCTAGCTGTTCTTTGATTGCGTATTCAATTATTTTATCTTCTTCAATTTGAACCTTCAAATTTGTGATCATTTGTTCTAGCTCCTGAGTGTCTTCTTTCTTGTCTAATTATGCTTGTAGTTTCTTGTTTTTCTTCTTTTCTCTTCGGATAACTTCTATGGCACACAACAATTATTCTCTGTAGTCAACTTATGCCTCTTCATATTCTTCTCAGTAGTCAACTTCGGCCTCTTCATATTCTTCTTCAGAGTCTTCTACTACCATGAATAGAACTCTTTCTGTCTCACTGCCACTGACTTTATCTTCATCTGATGATGAGATGTCTTATTTGGTGCATAAGCTTTTCTTGAAAATTTTCTTTGTGGTTCTTTTGCCTTTATATGTTTGTTTTCTATTTGAGTAACCTTCATCATTTCTCTTTTTCTTATGAGGACATTTGTTAGAAAAATGACCAATACCATTACAATTAAAACAAATCAAAGGAATCTTACCTCTATACCTATCGTTGGTTCCCTTGTTCAATCTTCTAACAAAGTTGGCCACTTCTTCGTCATCTTTCGAGACGTCACTGTTGTTGTTGTGTTCTTTTTCATTTTTCTTTCACTTTTTCTTTGACCTTCAGATTCTTTGAAGGTTGCTTCTTTTATATCTGGATTTTCTTGTTCAATTCTCATTTCATATGCTTTGAATATTCCATGTAGTTCATCCATGCTTATTGAGTTTAGATATGCTCTTTCTTCTAGTGCTTATATCTTAGAGTCAAATCTCATAGGAAGAGATCTTAGTACCTTTTTAAAAATTACAGATTCTTTGATTTCTTCTCCAAATCCCAAGCTTGCATTTACTATTTCATCGACTCGTAAAAACTAAGCCACAATGTTCTCATCTTCCTTCATCTTTAGTTGTTTGAACTGACCTCTGTAAGTTTGAAGCTCTGTTTCTTTGACTTTTGAATCTCCTTCATAACTATTTTGAAGTTTGTCCAAAATATCTTTAGTGGATTTACAATGTGAAACTTTGGTGAATATCGATTCTCCAAGACTATTCAGAAGTGCATTTGTGGCTTTGGAATTATTCTAACTGAGTTTCATTGCTTTGTCATTTGTCGACGGAACTACTGGTGTTGTGTATCCATCTACAATTGATCGCCAAATTTAAAATCCCTGTGCGTGTATTTATGTCTTCATCCTTATGATCCAAAATGCATACTTATGTCCATCAAACTATGGTATTCCATTTTTATACATGTTGTTTCTCTCCATGATCTACCTTTCAGTGGTTAAACTGATTTATGAAGGAACCGACTCTGATACCAATTGTTGGATGACTGAGAGGGGGGGTGAATTAGTAATAGAGAAATCTAATCTTTTTTAACCATATAATGCAAGTGTTATATCAATGTAGAATTATCATCCAATATTTGTAGAGTAAATAAACAATGAACAAATGAACAATCATACACATACACAGTACACCAATGTTTTTACGTGGAAACCCAAAGCAGGAGAAAACCACGAAATGTTTTTTCTTATATGTCTTGAAGAATTGTATTCATTGGAAGCACCAAATTCCTTTGTTTTCCGATTGCAACTGGAAGGAGGCTCCAACCCCCTAGTTTTTCAGGCTACAACTTGAGAGAAGCTCCATCTCCCCAATTCTCTGGCTACAACCAGAAGGAGGCTACAACCCCTTATGTTCTCTGGCTACAACTGGAAGGTGGCTACAACCACCTGTCATTTCCCTGTCCAACTGCCCTGACATACAAATAAAATGATGGAACCACTGTCACACTATCACTGTAAGATATATTGTTGTAAACTTGTACCAATAAACCTGCACCAAACAACCTGTACCAATTACCTGAACCATGTATCAACCATGCATCAACCTGTACCTCAAACTGTAATCAATCTGTACCATAAACAAGTGCATCAACCATGCACCAACCTGTATCTCAACCTGCAAACCTTTCTTCACTTTAACAACAAGAGACTAGCATTTTCATCAAACTTTACTTTAGTCTCACATGACTAGTTTTGGATTAGTCAACAACCCTAACTTGGAATAATCATAACTTTGTACCTGTAATGAATAAAGATATGGAAATAGTACACAATGTTCTTCAGTGTGTTTTATGCAATTCCTCCAGGTTTCACTACTTGGAAACTCTCAGAAAAGGATTTATAGCAAAAATGGCATACCTTTTTGAATTATGGATTATTCTAGAGAGAGAAATTGTAGAGTGTGCCCCGCACAGAATATTTGTTGTATGGATCTAAAAATTTTACACATAATACTATAGACTTTACTATAACCAACACATTTGGTCTTATTGAATTTGGATCTTTTATGAATAAGTTATGACATTTTTACCCGAAACACCTGTTTTAGACTAGTTTCAGGACTAGCCACAAACCCTATTATCCACGGAGTGTAACTCCAAAAATACAAAGACTCACAAGTTGAAATTTGTACCAGAACTACTTGGATATTTTTCCTCAATGGCCTCCCAATTTCATAGTCTGAATCATTCTAGAAATAAAGTTATTTTGAAAATGGTGAGATGTCGTGTAAATAACATACCTTAGAAAACATCATCAAAATAATTTATCCTCACTTGAATTTCGGCCTTCTTTACTTCACCTTCCCTCTAAAATTCGGCTTAGATATCCTTTGGTTACCTCAGTCACCTGTAGATATTCAATATGCGCATGTGTGATTGAAATGAGAGAGCATTGCCTCTTATTTATACTTTCATGTAGTTTTCTCAAGGGGTTACCTTTTAACCATCTTAACCCAATTTTGTTATTTTAGGGCTAACCCAATTTTCTTATTTTAGGGCTAACCCACTTCTAACCACTTTCCATGATTAGAAAGTTTTCCATTTACTTTATTATTTAAATAATTCTCTTTGACTTTGTCACTTCAATTTATTATTTAAATAACATTTTTTGACTTTGTCACTTCACTTTATTATTTAAATAATTTCTTCTTTGCGAGAACTTTGACTTTTTTGACCTTTTGGGGCTTCAATCCAACATATGAGGGTCCTTCAAATTCCTAAGGCTATAACTCTCAAACCGTGAGGAGTTAGGTGACGTTCCACATACCACCAGAAATGGAATGACATGTACTATCCATCTATAATAGTCTTACCTGCAATTATATCAAAACTCATACCATTATACATCAAACAAACTTGAGTCCATTACCCAAACCTTTGTGCTACCAGGATTCACTACCTAACTTTCTTCAAGGGTTGACATAAATGACAACCAACCCAATTAATCAACATATACATGACCATATACATCCATGTACTAAAGAAAAAGAGGACGAAGTTAAAACCTTCTCGCAAGAAGAGTAATTTTGCGAGATACATAATATCTCATATGGATATTAATTGTAAGGAGAAAAAGGCTTCAAAGATGACCGAATAGATCCCTCTAGTTCATTTTATCACTCTTCAGATCATCAAGAAAAGTTAGTAGAGCCAGAAGGGCCTACCCAGAATCATTGTAGTAACCAGGAAGAGATCAGCATGGTCTCGGGACGTTTTGCAAGATGCAAAGATATATAACATTAATGATCCATAGCATGAGGAGAAGATGGCTCCACCAGTGGTGAGGTAGGTTGCCCACCAAGTACTAGCCTAGAAGGAGCTAGAGTTCATAGGGGGTCAACCCTCATGATCCAGTAGGGAGGAGCATCCTCCCTAGGACCATTCATAGGAGAATTCAAAGGAAATCATCACACACAGAGGGAACGGATGGCTCCAAACATTAAATAGACTCAGAGGGAGTCAAGCTTCAAAGAGATCATGGAGACACATGGTGAGCCTAATCTCAAAGAGAGTCAGTGGCTTAGAGACTTTCATTCAGAAATTATTCCTCCTCAAAACCAGATGGGAGAGAAAGATGTCTTCAAAAAATGACAAACAAGTGCCATGAGTTGAGGAGACTAGATCGAAGCTTCAAAGGCTTCGAGGATATATGAGACCTCCTAGAAGATTCCCTTGTTTTGATGACAGAGGAGGAAACCAGTCAGAAGGACTAAGATATGCATTTTTCCCTTGAGACTAGAAGGGAAGTCAGTGGTGACTTCCAAATTGATATACAAGATCAAGCATGTTGTTGATGACAACATAGAGATGTACAAAGGCTAATTTATGGCCATAAGATTCTCCTATAAAGAGGGAGAATATTATGATGAGACACTTTCTCCAGTATTCAAAAGAAGTGTACATAGAGAAACCACAAGATACATTAGAAGGAGTCTCATGTGTGCATATTGAAGAAATATTTGTACGGGATTAAGCAGGAACCCAGGGCAAAATATGCCAGAGAGTTATTTTGATGAACCTGGGATTGATTTCCCTTTGATATTAGATGACTTGTTTCTAACAGGGAACGAGAAAATCATCGTTGAGTGCAAGAGAAAGATTACATCAGAGTTCGAGATGAAGGACCTAGGTATAATGCATTACTTTTTGGGTCTAGAGGTGTGGCAAAAACTGGATGAGATTTTCCTGCGCCAAGGAAAATATGTTGTAGATATTTTGAAGAGATTCGGAATGATGGATTGTAAATCCATGCCTACACCTATGGTGACAAATACGAAGTTATTGAGTGATACATCTTCAAAGACATTGGATGCTACCATGTATAGACAAATGATTGATTCATTGATGTACTTATTGAACACAAGCCCAGATATATGTTTTGTGGGGAACACATTGAGTCAATATATGGTTGAGCCAAGACGTGCTCACTTGGTTGTGAAAAAACATGTGTTGAGGTACCTGAAGGGTATAGCGGATTATGGACTCGGGTATGATGTGGATTGTGAGATTAGATTGCTTGGGTACACAGATTTAGACCGGGTTAGTAGTGATGTAGACTATAAAAGTACATATGGGTGTTGTTTCAATCTGGGATCGGGTATGATCTCATGGTTCAATAGAAATCAATCTAGTGTAGCGCTCAATACAGCAGAGGAAGAGTACATAACAGTGTGTTCATCTAGAAGTGAAGCAATGTAGCTTCGGAAGTTGTTGGCTGGTGTGTTTTATTTCGAGTTAGAGGTGAATTTCATATGGTACGAAAACCATAGCTTTGTGAAGTTGTCGGAGAACCCAGTGTTTCATGGAAAGTCAAAGCATATCGAGATCAGGTATCAGTATATCATGGATATGGTGCAGAGAGGATCGATGAAGCTCCAGTATGTGGCTACGGATGATCAGGTAGTTGATGTGTTAACCAAGATTCTGTCAAGGGTGAATTTCAAGTACTTCAGGGACAAGCTTGGTGTGGTCTGAAAGGACGTACCCTTGTGATAGGGTATGATGTGTTATAGATGCAACTCGAGATAGTAGCATCATATAGTGTGGACAATAGGTTGTCATGCTCGAGCATTGACTGTGGCACCAATCAGGTTGTTGTGTACACAAATCCTTCAGGGAGGGTGTGTTTTCCTAGTTGTGAAGGTCTAATCGGATTGTGTGGTTGGAGGATTCACACAGATCCTTCGGGGATGGAGTGCCTCTATGACAACTAGAGGGCCAACCTAGTGTGTTCGATGTCTACTACTCCAGTGAAATAGTCTTGTATATTTCTACTCTAGTGAAATACTCTGGTACACATAGTTACTCCAATGAAATACTCTAGTACACTAAGGCATAGCTACTCTAGTGAAATAGTATGGTACGTTGAGGCGTAGCTACTCCAGTGAAATAGGCTCGTACTCTAAAACATAGCTACTCCAGTGAAATAGTTGGGCATATTGTTACTCTAGTGAAATAGTCTTGTACACTAAGACATAGCTACTCCAATGAAATAGTCTAGTACATTGTTATATTGCTACTCTAGTGAAATAGTCTGGTATATTGCTACTCCAATGAAATATTTTGGTACGCATAGTTACTCCAATGAAATAGTCTGGTACGTTGTTATATTTCTACTCTAGTGAAATAGTCTGGTACGCATGTTACACCAATGTGCCAACCAGTGGGACTTATTCATATGACAGCGCAGTTTGTGAGATACCACATGAGACTTAGACCCTTAAGGACGTATTCATGTGAGAACTTTTTTTGTGTGATATGGTAAGACTCCATATGAGACTTAGCCACCCTGTTACCTAGTTCTACATGAGATGGTTGTTTCTATGCCTGTAGATCTAGTGCCTGGTTATTGTGGAACATAAGAAAGTCCCATCATGGTTGTTGTGCCAACTAGTGGAATTCAGTTTATGTTGGATGCATGACTGTGACATGACCATCAGATAGTGTGTGTGTGTGACTATGACAGAACATGTGTGGCTATGATGGTGATACTTGTGACGTGATCTGTCTGATCATGAGATGGTCTGTGTGGTCATGCTACTTGAGACATGATCTGTTTGATCATGAGATAACATGTGTGGCTATGGTGATTCTCCCTATAGACTGGTATACAATACCATGTGATTCTTTCCCATGCCATGTGAGATGAATAGATGTGATTGAGACCATTACATGAAGAACATCTCAGTTAATACCTCCCTAGCTAAGAGGGAGTGTTGATTTTTTGGTATCTACAGGAGGTGTTAACCTCCAAGTGTAACCTTTGTACTTAGAATAGAATATTCCAGAAGTAAGAGAACCATTAAATAGATGTGTGAAAACCCTAGAAGAGAAGTCAGCCCAAAGAGAATAATAATAAAGTATTAAAAGGCTCCAGAAAGTGAGGTCGGACCTACATGAAAAAACACCTTGGAAAACTAGTATAAATAGAGTCTAGGTGCTTCACATTTAGACACACTCTCAATGAACAGAAGGAGGGTGCAAGTTTGAGGAGCAACAACTGCACAGTTGTTGTTGCAGCAAAAGGAGGCACAAGTCTAGAGAGGGTGGTGTAGCAGTTGTCGTGGTGTAATCTGATTCTTTCTTTATTGGCCAATGTAAATTTAATAAATATTTATGCCATCTAGTCATTTCATGCCTACTCCTCTTCCTATCTCCTTAAACAATACTTTCATTATTATATTCAGCAGATATATGCTACCTAGTAACCTTGTTATAATAGTCTTGAATTCGTTAAAGTTGGTTTCCTAGTACTATAAGCCAAAGATGCTTATTTTGGTTTGAAGAAACACGAAAAGTGAAAGTTTGTTTCAAATAAATATACTTTAAAAAGATCATGCAAGTCACAAGTCTAGTCCAACTCTCGGGTAAGAACATAAATTATACAACTTGACTAGTCCAACTCTCGTGAAAGAACATAAATTATACAACTTGAATACATTATATATTCATAATTTTCTACTCACAAAAAAGTAGGTCAAATTGTAACCCTAGAACGTTGTGAGAGGAAAAAAAGGGTTTTTATCCATTGTGAGAAAAATAAATTGAGGGCATCGATTCTTTGTTTCGAAGGAAGTTTCTTTCGAGTATCAGTTTTGGTTAGGATATCAACACTCCCGAACATACACTTATAATAAACTTTAATTTAATCACCTGCGCATTAGTAATTCAAAACTACTTAGAAGCTATGGAAGTCTCTAAGTTGTTCAAACCCTAATTAAGCAGACCGGGATAATATGTCCTACAAGGTTCACTGTACGTAGTCATTTATTCGACATAAACAAGTCGTTCAAAGACATAATTCTCATCTGTATATTGCATTACATTACATTGACATGCATTTGCCATCTATTTAACCTAGTACGGCGGCACAGATATACCTAACATCTTGCCCATACCATTTATTCC
>JASDQU010239253.1:0-10470 GCA_032191745.1 Picea mariana
GTGTCACCTTTGTGACACTAAGAAGGTTGAAGATGAAAAACACTTTCTCTTAGATTGTCCAGCCTATACCCATATTAGATCTCATTTTCAAAATATTGATCACACTACCAACCTTCCTAACCTCTTAACTCAACAAAAGTACGGTGATCTTGGAAAGATTCTCTTAATGCTTTTTGAGCACAGAAACAAAATTCTAAAGAATCACAAGTAATCACTTACCCTCTTAAGGACCGATAGACCAATTAGATCTTAGTAGACGTTAATAATCATCATCATCATAATTGATGTTTAATATATTATATATCTAATACTTTTTATCAATTTGAAAACCATATTTTACCTAAATTTGAAGGTTGATATGATATTCGTGAATGTATACATGTGTATTGAAATTTAAAATCTAATTGATATAATAATATATTCAAGATTATATTATGAAATTGAATTTTAAAATTAAGTTTTATATTAATGTATATTGATATTTTTTTTATAATAGAATAAAAATATTTAAAATATATTTTTCCATATTTTATATAAATTTGAATATTTTATATAATAAATTTTATATAAATTTGAATATTTGTATAGTTTTATTAATCAAAGTTTTTAACAATATGTCCTTTGTAAATTTTTGGTTTAATCATTTTCTTTTATTTCATGTATTAGTTATCATTTTTAATTTTAGAAGTTATTTATATAATTTGTTTTATATTAATTTAAACTTTTGGTTTAATCATTTGCTTTTATTTCATGTATTAGTTATCATTTTTAATTTCAGACAATTATTTAAATAATTTGTTTTATATTAATTTTTAAAATTAAAATATGTTTTTATTTTTATTTAAATTATCATTTTACGATAATAATGCATTAAATTAATATTATAAATGACTAATGATACTTTCCTTGATTCTCTTTTCGCATTGTCGGAATGTGTTCACTTAGCACATTCCCTTGATTATAGTGTAAGTTTGTTTTTTAGAAGGAATAAGATTAAGCCTTTTTAGAAAAAAATAATAATAATGTATTAAATTAATATATTGATTAATGATTATAAATGAGTAATGATACTTTCCTGGGGTGGCAGGGATTTTTTTGATTTTGAATGATTCATCTATAGCTTGAATTGTATTCCAAAGATAAAAATATTCTACCAAAATAATGAAAATGATATAAAAAAAAAAAATTTTATTAATCATTTTTTTGAGAACAAGGAAAACAATGCTAGACAAGTGTTGTATGGCAATGTAGTCCTTGTCAGGTTGGAATGAGAATAAATGCACTATTACGACGATATCCAATACAAACACGTGGGAAGCAGGTTGAAGTACATGTGGTATTAATGCAGAGGATGACTTTGTGGCAGTGTGTCACTGGCCAACGACAAGACATTTGGCTTGTAAATGACCCCCTAAGGTTAATATGTGAATGAGGCAGTTTTTTCTCGGGGTGTGTATAGTTCAAACATGGGACTTAGAAAATTTCTGTCTAACATTCAAATATAACAAACACAATTTCCTGACATCCAGCATAGTGGAAGGCAAAAAAATTTAGCATTTCCGAATTTGTTTTCTTCAAAATTTATCAAATATTCCTGGAAAAAAGGACCAGGAAACACACACATTAACATTCAAATATAATAAACACAATTTCTTGACATCCATCATAATTGAAGGAAAACAAATTTAGCATTTCCGAATTAGTTTTCTTTGAAATTTATCAAAAAATAATAATGTATGTTACATATTTATGGAATCTGTTCCATATTTCTAGAAATTTAAATGTGTTTGTCATATAGATTGAGATTGGGGCTCTCGCGGACCATAAAATAAATATCTACAAGAATTAGAACTGTAGAAAGAAGAAGTGCACGACGGTAGAGAGGAAGACCTGAAAAGAATAAATCGGAAGTTACGAGTCTATGGTTAGAGATTTCTATTTAAAGAGGTATAATAACTGGATTGATAAAGAAAACAAGATGACATTAGTATAGACTTACTATGAAGTCGATGCGTTTTTTTTGGTGTCGTCGACGGTCGCTGAAATCGTGCCAACTGATTGTTTCCCTTCGTCGATGAGCTGGTCCATTCTCTGTTGGAACCATTCTTCATTGTAGCTTCTCATGGGGGACATGTTGATTTCATCCTGGATTTCTATGTCGAGAAGCTCGTTTTCTAATTTCCTTAGATCCATAGAAATACTATGCAGAGCCTATTCAATTTCTCCATTGTGTGCCGAATAGTCCAGTAGCCAGCTCGGTCTCATCTACACGATATTCAACTATGCCGTAAAACGTTTCAAAAGACAACCCCTTTAAAATATCAAGTTGTTCATGGAAGGATTCTTTGGTCATTGACAAGGATTTGAGGATTAAGTTTGGGTCTTGAACCTCATTGGTACTTCCGGCTAAGCCTATTTGGGTTAGGTTACTGAATAATTCTTCTTTTTCGGATATGGTTTGGTCACATGATTCGACAATGAGCTGCAAGTTCTTAATTTTATTTTGCCAACATCCTTTTAATTTTTTGATGCGCTTTGGGGAGGGGAGATCCTCTTGTCTTCTTTTCAGATCTGCGCTGTTGATGGCATGGTTGGGAAAAGGGGTCAGTATTTGGTCATAGAAACGTTGATCATTTTTTAAATTCATCTGCAAATGTTCGTGCAAATCATTTGCCCTCTTTCAAAAGGAATCTATATTTAGTGATGGTTCCCAGGCTTCAGTAACGAGCTACATTCTTTTCTTGATGTTATTCTCTACAATGGTTCTACACGATGCGAGGAGGTTGGAGGATCCTTTTAACTTGGCTGCAAGGGTAGCAAGAACGATTTTTTCTAAAGGATTGGAAAACTCGGGGGTAACAATGAAAGCCTCCTCCAATTCCTTTACGTGGTCGTTTAGTCTGGCATTCTCCGCTTCAATTCCTCCAATGGAATCATCAAGAGAATTTTCCTAAAATTAATCTCTGTATGAGATTTGCCTTTCTTATTTGTTACATCTCTCTTTTCAATGACCATATTTTTAGATTGATTGTAAAAAACAACGCTCTAGAATACGAAGGATTCGTCTTCATAAAAAATGTCGGTCTCAGCTATTTCCATTGTGGAACTATGGTGCAAGGCGTCTGCGGATAGGGCAACTTTGTGCATGTGCTCAATTTCAAATTCAAGTTGCATCTACTCACTTTCAATTTCGGGTTCGCCCCCTTGCCCTACAATGTTTTTTCTTTTCTTCGTCAGGGGAATTTTGTGAGAACTATCAATTTTTGTGTGAGGAGGGTTCGTAGCTCCTCCTCCATTTGAATATTTCTGGCTTGCTTTCTTACTGGGGTGGGCCATTGAAGTGATGCTCCATGATGTCATGCTCTTGGGAGTGCTAGCGGGGGCCTGAACACTCTTGTCACCAGATACTTTTCCTTGTTGTCTGTACAACTCAGTCGCGCTTTGCAAAGTCTCTACATCGCAATCGTCAGAAGCATGAGTGTTTTCGTCACTGTCTCTGTCTTCGGCCAGGCATCTATTGATAAAATATCTGCTAAATCCAATTGATAGTAATTGTTCTTGAAAATCCCATTAGGGTCAAACCCTTTTAGACTTTCAGCATATGCCAGGTTCAAGTTCTTGAAATGGTTTGCGAATTCATCAATGTTGTTGACGTTTTTGCAGACAAAGTCCCCGACTTTCCAGGGCAGAGGAACGAACTATTTTTTTTTCTTGTCATGGAAAAAATGCAACTAGTGTTTGTATTCCTTTGCTATTTCTGTAACAAACATCTTGTCTGTGATGTGGCATGGAAGGAAAGCAAGATTTTCCTTGGAGCCAAAGACCATTAACACACTGTGATTTTCCTTTTGTTCAAGTGTGCCCTTCTTGTTCAAAAACTTGGTTGCCTGGCCAGACATCCATGGAGCATCCTTTCCTAACAATAAATCTTTGAAAAAAAAGACAAAGCCATTAAAAACCTCATAAAAACAATGGGAGGCCTTGTGCCTCTAGAGGGCTTGGTACCAGAATGTTACTGGGTCGAATTCACAGTTTATTTTCTTGGAAAGAGACAGTTTTGGAAACGGGCAACAATGCACTATTGCGAAAATCAAGTAGGAAGACATATAAAATTCATTTGATTCTTTGAATCGTGACATCTGGGAACAAATTTCAATGGAAATTAGCTTCCCCCAATCAAAAATGAATTGTTCCTTGACTGTGAAGTATAGAATATAAATAACCATACAAGAAACGCTTGTTGAGGATTCTTGTCCCGTTATTCTTGTAAATAGCCAAGCAATTTCCTGGAATGTATATCTAAAGGAACTTACCTGCAACTTTGTGATATCTTCAGGAACTGCTGTTGGGTCTTTGAGGAACTCGGCTAAGATGTCCAACCCATTATCATGTTTTTCTAGGAACTTCTTGCAGTATTTTCCTCTGAAGATCAATGTTGGCTCCAACAATCTTAACATCTTGCGGAAGACCTAAGGTGACAAAGAAACAGGGGAATGGTCACACAGTGGAATAATTCTTTGGCTTGAAATATATTTTTCGGCGCACCAAGAGACTATCTCCTTATAGTCAAAAACATCAGGGACACAACTCACATGAGCAATTCCAGAGGTCCAAATCAGTTCATTCTGGGTGGAACGAGATGAATAGTAAAAGTATGCCCTGGACCACTGGAAGTTCTGGTCTTGATGTCTGAAGATATTGACTGTATCTCCACAAAACTGTTGTTGACCTGCTGCCATAAGTTTACAAGAAAATTTGTTTGCTCTAGACGATGTTTGAAATGAAGAGTTGGAAGGGACAATATAACGTTGCACAAATCTTGGTCCAATGTGTGTGAATGGGAGATTTCCTCGAGACTTTCGCTCATTAATGACAATTTCGACAGTTGTTGCATGATGCGTTGTTAGCATTAAAGACTAGTAATTGCATACATAGAAGTGTGAACATGGCAGATACGACAATGAGCAATTAAGCATTGGAGATTTCCTGAACGGGCCAACGCGACGACCCGTGTTTGAGATGAACAATCGGAAGGGACAATATAACTTTGCGTAGATATTGGATTAATGCGTATTAATGGGAGATCTCCTCGAGCGTTTCTCTCATTAATGACAATGTTGACAGTTTCTGCATGGTGAGTTGTTAGCATGAAAGGTTACTAATTGCATATTAAGAAAGAACTACGAAGGTCGTGGGGACGGGAAAGAGCAATTAAGGTGTGTCTAATTATCGAAAGCGGTCAGGCAGGCTTCAAAACAGGGTTACAAGGTACAACTATTGGAGGTGAGGGCGCGAGCGTCAAATTGTATGTCTCAGAGAGGACATGATAGGACAATCTAGAGGTCAATTTGTGTATTGCGAAAGTCCGGGTAATGTTTGCAAGACACAGAACAATGGAGGTGCAAACGTGATCCCGCCTATCCGGGAACCCGCAATCGAAAAAGTGGTTCAAGTATGGAATAGAGAAACAACTAGGTGGATTCGTTTTCACCAATATATTGAAACTTGTAATATATATCCCATTGCGTGGCAAGATTTTTTTTTGCAGGTCTTTGGGCAGAAAAGAGAAAACAAGAGAAGATAAATTAATTTAAATTCGAGGATTCGAGCTTTATTTAAATTTTACTATTTCGTGGACGATTTTGTTTTTTAAGGGCGGTCTGTACAATTGTTGCATGATGAACTATTAGCATTAAACCTTGGTCGGGTACAGTAAACAGTGACTAAGAATTGGAGATTTCGTGAACCCGCCAATCCGAGGAACCGTGAAAGAGATTCCATGAAATGGGCAAGTATGGAAAGTCGTCGGAAGGGCTTCATAATTATGGTGACAATGGTTCCCCAGAAGACGTGACTTCCCGAGGGTCAAATTGTATATCGCGGAACTCTGTGAATGAAAAATGTGTACCACGGAAGAGGGGATGATATGGGAGTCCGGCGGTCAATCTGTATATGTCAGACCCATTCGCTCATTAATGACATGGTTAAGGTTCATGCACGACGAAGTGCTAGCATTAAATCTTGTGAATTGCATTTCCAGAGAGTAGGAAGGTGGTGGGGACAAGGAACAACAAGTAAGGAATGGCTAATTATCGAAAATGGTTGGCGACGCTTCCTAATAGGGCTACAAGATACAACCAATAGAGGTGGGGGGCCAAGGGTCAAATTGTATCTCTCTTGAGTGTTGACCGCAGAACATGTAACATGGAAGAGGGCATGATGATGCATTCCTGTGGACAAATTGTATATCGCGGAACTGCGGGTACTGTTTGCTAGTCATGAAACATTGGAAACACAATCCTGAGCCCGCCAGTCCGACAACCCGCAATTGAAAAAATTTCTAAGTATGAAATAGGGAAAGGGCAGGGAAAACTCGATACACAGCACATGTACAATGCCACAAAGATACAACCAACTTGGGGCTAAGTATTGAAAGGAACAACGGACGGTTAGGCTCGTGACGGGGAATTCCAGCGGACAAATTGTATATCGTGGAACTTCGGGCACTATTTGCAAGTCACGGGAGATTCGAAACACAATTTTGAGGTCGTCGATCTGGGAACCCACGATTAAAAAAGTGTCCAAGTATTGAATAGGGAAACACTGGCCCAGGCTTGTTTTTGCTAATATATTGAAATTTGTAATAGTTTTTCCATTACTTGGCAATATCTTCTTTGCATGTTTCTAGACAAGTTCTGTAGGGATGGTTATACCTCGAGACTTTTTCATATTAATGAAGATCTTTACAGTTGTTGCATGACGACGTTTTAGTATTAAACCTTTGGTGTTTCATATTTGGAAAGAAGTATGAGGATGGACGGAACATGAAACAATGTCTAGGAATTAGAGATTTCATGAATCCACCAACACGAGGATCCGAACTGTGGTGACAAGGTCTCCCCAGAAGACGAGAGGCCTCAACGGTCAAATTGTATCGCTCAGAACATTTGAATGCATAATCTGTAACACATAAGAGGGGACGATGTCAGAGTCTAACAATCAATTTGTATATGGAAGACATCTAGGTGCCAATTGTTTCGTACCAGTGTGTTCAATTGTCACTAGTAAGACCATAATTAATGTATATTAGGAAGGACGTGAAGTCAGTGGGGATGGAAGGCAGCGACAAATACTTTGAAACATTTGTGACGCTTGGTAGAGTGAATATTGCGAGTTCGAAGAGTGCACAGTGGAATTGTAGATCACAAAAATTTTGAGTGCAATATGTATATCACGGACCAAGAAATAACAGAGTTCGAAAGCGCCAACTCGACAACCGTGGCCATAAAATTGGATAAGTATGGAAAGGAACAACGGTCGGTTGGATTCGTCATGTGAGGATATAGATGGAGATGAATATATGTCAGCACGCCAACACTGGAATCCGTGATCATAGAAAGGAAACTAAGTATATAACCAGAAAGCGATAATAGATAGGAAGAAGAAGAGGGAAAAAGGGCTAAGTATCTGACAGTAGAACATCTACTGTTCGTTTATTAATGCCAATTTTTTGGAACCCCTGGTGAATTATTACTAGTAAAATCATAAATTGCAAATCACAGGAGTTCTTTGGGTGCAAGATGTATATGACGGAACATGGGACATAAGTGTTGGATACCGCAAACCCGGGACCCTGTGGTCAGATAATTGGCTAAGTATTGAAAGGGACTGTAGTCGGTCGAGCTCATGGTGTGAATATATAGATAAAGATAAGCATCTGCCAATCTGTGAATCTAGGACGGTTCACAAATTTCGTTGAAATCCATAAGCAATAGAAAGAAAAAAAATAGTGGAAGGCTAAGCTCGTGACGGGGAATTCTAGCGGACAAATTGTATATCGTGGAACTCCGAGCACTGTTTGCAAGTTGCAGAAGATTTGAAACAAAATTTTGAGGTCGTCAATCCGGGAACCCGCAATAAAAAAAGTGTCCAAGTATGGAATAGGGAAACGCTGACCCAGACTTGTTTTCGCTAATATATTGAAATTTTTAATAGCTCTAGCATTACCTGGAAAGATATTCTTTGCATGTTTATGGACAAGCACGATGATGGGAGGAACATGAAACAGTGGCCAGGAATTGGAGATTTCGTGAACCCTCCGACGCGAGGATCCAAAATAGGGTCACAAGGTCTCCATAGAAGATGTTAGACCTCGACGGTCAAATTGTATTGCTCAGAACATTTGAATGCATAATGTGTAACATGGAAGACATGACGATGTAGGAGTCTGACAGTCAATTTGTATATGGCGGAGGTCCGAGTGCCAATTTTTTCGTACCAGTGTGTTCAGTTGTCACTAGTAAGACCATAATTAATGTATATTAAGAAGGACGCAAAGTTAGTGGGATGGAAGGCAACAACATATACTTTGAGACATCTTGCAATTTCGAGGAGTCTGCGGTGGAATTGTAGATCACGAAACTTTTGAGTGCAAGATGTATATCATTGAACAAGAAGCAGCAGAGTTTGAAAGCGCCAGCCTAACAACCGCGGCCAGAAAATTGGCTAAGTATGGAAAGGAATAGTGGTTGGTCGGATTTGTCATGTGAGGATATAGATGGAGATGAAGATATGTTAGCCCACCAACCCTGGAGGCCACGATCTTAGAAATGCGACTAAGTATATAGCCAGAAAATGATAATAGACAGGAAGAAGGGCTAAGTATGTGACAACAGAAAATCTATAATGTATATTAGGAAGGATGAAAATTTAGTGGGGATGGAAGGCAATGAAAGATACCTTGAGATATCTTGTGAGTTCGAGGAGTCCGCGGTGGAATTGTAGATCACGACACTTTTGAGTGCAAGATGTATATCACGGAACAAGATGCAACAGATTTTGAAAGCACCAACCCGACAACCGCGGCCAAAAAATTGGCTAAGTATGGAAAGGAACAACGGTCGGTCAGATTTGTCATGTGAGGATATAGATGGAGATGAAGATATTTCAGCCCGCTAACCCTGGAGGCCACGATCTTAGAAAGTTGACTAAGTATATAACAAGAAAACAATAATAGATGGGAGGAAGAAGAGGGAAAAAGGGCTAAGTATTTGACAGTAGAAAATATATTGTTCGTTTATTAATGCCAATCTTTTCGAATGCCCTCTGAATTATTACTAGTAAAAGCATAAATTGCAAATCATAGAAGTTCTTTGGCTGCAAGATGTATATGAGGGAGCAAGGGACATAAGTGTTGGATACCGAAAACCCGAGACCTGGTGGTCAGATAATTGGCTAAGTATTGAAAGGGACCGCAGTCTGTCAGGCTCATGGTGTGAAGTTATAGATAAAGATAAGCATATGCCAATCTGCGAATCCAGGATGGTTCACAAATTTCATTGAAATCCATAAGCAATAGAAAGAAAAAAAACAACGTACGACTGACCTGGACTTGTTTTCTCTAATATATTGAAATTTGTAATAGCTCTGCCATTACCTGGAAAGATCTTTTTTGCATGTTTCTGGACAAGCATGACGATGGGCAGAACACGAAACAATGACCAGAAAGTGGAGATTTCGTGAATCCTCCAACGCGAGGATCCAAAATAGGGTCACAAGGTCTCCCCAAAAGACGTTAGACCTCGGTGGTCAAATTGTACAGCTCGAAACATTTGAATGCATAATGTGTAACACAAAAGACGAGACGATGTAGGAGTCTGGTAGTCAATTTGTATATGGCGGAGCTCCGGGTGCCAATTGTTTCATACCAGTGTGTTCAATTGTCACTAGTAAGATCATAATTAATGTATATTAGGAAGGACGTGAAGTTAGTGGGGATTGAAGGCAACGACAGATACTTTGAGACATCTTGCGAGTTCGAGGAGTCCACAGTGGAATTGTAGATCATGGAACTTTTGAGTGTAAGATGTATATCACGAAACTAGAAGCAGTAGAGTTTGAAAGCGCCAACCCAGCAACTGCGGCCATAATATTGGATAAGTATGGAAAGGAACAATGGTCAGTCGGCTTTGTCATGTGAGGATATAAATGGAGATGAAGATATGTTAGCCCGCCAACCTTGCAGGCTGTGATCTTAGAAAGGCGACTAAGTATATAACTAGAAAACAATAATAGACGAGAAGAAGAAAAGGGGAAAAGGGCTAAGTATCTCACAGAATAAAATCTACTGTTCGTTTATTAATGCCAATATTTTCGAACGCCTGCTGAGTTCTCACTAGTAAAAGCATAAATTGTAGATCATTGAAGTTATTTGGCTGCAAGATGTATATGATGGAATAGGGGACATAAGTGTTAGATACCGCAAACCTGGGACCTGATGGTCAGATAATTGGCTAAGTACTGGATAAGAGAGTTTTTACATTTATTCCAATAGTATTTATATTAATATATATTAGTAGATTATTTCTGGTTCAAATGTAAATCATCTTCCAATTTGCAGGATGCTATTCGGT
This sequence comes from Picea mariana, assembly GCA_032191745.1. Lineage (NCBI taxonomy): Eukaryota > Viridiplantae > Streptophyta > Pinopsida > Pinales > Pinaceae > Picea > Picea mariana. The sequence continues at coordinate 10,413 of JASDQU010239253.1, forward strand.
TTGCAAATTTCGTTGAAACCAATAAGCAATAGAAAGAAAAAAAAGAATATATATATAT
>JASDQU010239254.1:0-14217 GCA_032191745.1 Picea mariana
GGATGTTGGAAGATGGAATCATAGAACCAATAGAGGAATCTTAATGGGTAAGCCCTATGGTAGTTTAGGAGAAGAAGCTGAGAGGGATAAGGATATGTGTCTACCTAAGGAAGTTGAATGATGTTTGCCTACATGACCCTTTCCCTACTCATTTCACATATGAGGTGTTGGAGAACGTAGGAGCTCATGAAGCTTACTCATTTACTAACGGATTCTCAGGCTACCATAAGATCAAGATAGCCCCAAAAGACAGATACAAGACCATTTTTCCACAGAAAGGGGGTCCTACGAGTACACAGTCATTCCGTTTGGACTAAAGAATGCACCAGTAATATTTTCGAGAGTAGTCATAGTTGCATTCAAAGAACTCATCCACTAGTTTCTAGAGGTATATTTGGATGACTGGACAGTCTACAGTATGTTGAAAAATCATGTAGAGGTGTTGAGGGTGATGTTAGAAAGATGCAGGCAGTTTCAAATATCGTTAAAAATCAATAAGTGCATCTTCGGAACACACTTTGGGATACTATTGGGCCATATAGTATGAAAACAAGGCTTGCTAGTGGATCTTGCCAAGATTGCAGTAATTGCTAATCTACCACCACCAAAATCAGTACGTCAATTAAGAGAAACATTGGGACACACATGATACTACCAGAAATTCATAAAAGGGTATGCGCAGATCACGGCGCCAATGGAGAAATTGTTGAGAAAATACAACAAGTTTCAGTGGAATGAGGATTGTCAGCAAGGATTGAACACTCTAAAAGAGAAGATGGTAACCGCACCAATACTAGTATTCCTGGATTGGGAAAATACATTCTGTGTGCATGTAGATGCATCAACCATAACACTTGGAGCTATTCTGACGCAACCAAGAGCAGGGGAATTGGACCATCCTATAGAATTTTCTAGCAGAAAACTGTCAGAGTCGGAGCAAAATTACAATACCACATAGAGAGAAGGCTTAGCTATGGTCTATGCGCTTCATAAGTTCAGAAATTACTTATTGGGGAAAAATTTCAAGATGTTTATAGATTATTCAACTCTCAAATACCTAGTCAACAAGCCAATGATAGGGGGGATAATTTGTAGATGGTTATTTTTGTTCCAGGAATTTGACTTCGAAGTGATAGTCAAACCAGGGAAGTTGAATGTAGGACCTGATCACCTGTCAAGGATCACCAATGGAGAGGAACCTACAAATCTAGAGGACAAATTTCTCAATGCACAACTATTTTCAGTCCATGTAGCTGATGAATATTTTGCAAACATCATTCAATACTTGAGTACAGGGATTGTGCCACAATAATTCAACACTGCATAGAAGAAAAAGCTGGTAGTCAGAGTTGTAAACTATCCATTGATTGTAGGACACTTATACAAGATGGGTGCAGACAACATCTTGAGAAGATGTGTACTAGAAAAAGAAATTCCTAGGATTTTAGCAGAGGCCCATGAGGGAATAGCATGAGGACATTTTGCAGGCAAAGCTACCGCACAAAAGGTATTGCACGTAGGACTGTGGTGGTTGACGACTCACAGAGACTCAAAGGACTACTGCCAAAGATGTGATGTGTGTCAAAGGGTTGGTAAACCTAATAGATGGGATGAGATGCCCCTAAGGCCACATGTAACCTTGTAGGTATTCGACAAATGGGAAATAGACTTTGTGGGACCAATTAACCCACCAACAAAAATGTCAGGAGCAAGGTATATTATTACTGTGACAAAGTACTTAACAAGATGGGCAGAAGCAACACCAGTAAAATATTATAGCGCAGAGACATCAACACACTTCTTGTTTGATCAAGTGATCACTAGATTTGGATTCCCAAGGATTTTGATGAGTGACCAAGGCACTCACTTCATTAACCAAACTATTAAGGATATGACTGAAGAGTTGTAAGTTTATCATCAAAAGAGTACACCATATCATCCTCAAGCAAATGGAATAGTGGAAGCCTTTAATAAGATCCTARAGAATGCACTGAAAAAGATGGCAACRTCAAYAGGGACAACTGGGACTTGAAGATACAAGTAGTACTGTGGGCATACATGACCACATGTAAAAAATTGATAGGGCRGACACCATTCAAACTAGTGTATGGAAAATAAGCAGTGGTGCCATTAGAATTTTTGGTACCTAGTCTACGTGTAGCGTCAATTACAAACATGACAGAGCGAGGCACAGTACAAGAAAGGCTAAGACAATTGATGATCATGGAAGAAGATAGGATTCTAGAAGGGTTTCACCAAGAGGTACATAAAGCAAGGGACACAACTTGGCATGATAGACATATTAAGAGAAAAATTTTCAAGGAGGGAGACCTAGTTTTGGTATACGATAGTAAATCTCTTCAACACCCAGGAAAGCTCAGAATGCATTTGTTGGGACCATATGAAGTAAATACTTTCACAGATGGGGGAGCTTTATAGTTGAAGGATTTCGAAGGAACAGAACTCAGATGAATGATCAATGGGATTCGACTAAAGTTGTATATGGACATTCGACCTCCTAACACTTAAAAACAAAAAAATGCACCAGACAACAGAGGGGTTACCGTGCTAGAAAACATAAGACAACACACAACTAAAGGAAAGGTAGCACAAAAAAAATAAAAGGTCTATGTGCACCGACGAAGCACCATAGTGCGCACTTGGAACAATTAGCACACCAAAAAAAGGACCAACGGTCAGAAAAAGGAGGAAATTGGAAAAATGACGGTTATGACAAATAGGTGCCAAATGGCGGTGTCTATCAAAATTGAATCAAAAGAATGATCGATGGGACATCGCATTAATCGCATCAACTGACGATGTCAAGGGAATTCAATGACAAGTACACGGGAAGCACCAATTCATTTAAACCACAGATCGGGTAAATTCTCCGAGAAGTTTCACACAATTGCTATATAAGGAAAGAACGGGGGTAATAGAAGGGTTATTGTGACATTGAGAAAGCACAGAGAAAAATAAGTATACGGATCAAAGAGCGAGTTTGCAGGAGTTACAGAACAAACTAGCTCGGTGGAGACCATCTTAACCACAATGGCACCACCCAAGCTAGGTGTGACGAGCTAAGCCTACAGATGAGCTCGAAGCAACCTTAGAGCACCACAACAATCACAGGGAATCGAACAGGAACCAACATGGATTACCGAATTTGTCAACTTTGATGAAATCCCTTCACCCAATATGGAACCAGGGAGCCCCACACCTATGGTGGAAAAAACCCAACAAACAACAGTAGTGGGCATGGACATTGATATGCCGGAAGTGGGACAGAACCAACAGACCAAGGACACAGGTAATCCTTCACACCCTGAAAACCTTGAAGAAGCCTAGAGGGTTGATGGGACGGTCCCAAACCAGACAGAAGTGGTCACGCCAGACATAAGTGGTCACCCATAGTAGCGTCGGAGCAACAATAGGAGGGAATAGTAGAATATGCCACCGAACAACCAGAGGCATATACAGAGGAGAGAACAATGGAGGCTGGAACTTTGAGTCAGTGACCACAATGGAAGGGAAAGAAACTAGTAGAAAGATCACTGCCCAGGAAGGTTGCAACAACCATAGTCTTACCGTGTAATCTGGAAAGGGTGCGTATCATGACTAACCTGTTAGGATGTGTGAAAAAATTATGGTACTCGAACCACGATGTGACCAACATGGACAAGTTTCCTAAGTTTGCAAAGCAAGTTTACCTGGATAGCGTGGGTACAGGACCCTTTGGCGATCCAATTTTCCAACTGAAACAGTGGGCAGCTAGATTGGCCAACACCGGGATTCTAAACCTGTTGGATATCCAACATTTTGGAAGGGGCCGTGACGTAAATAACTGCGTCAAGCAACCGATGGAAGTTACCCATGGAGGGTACCTATGGGTAGAAGAGCCTGTCTCAATAGAAATATAGCTCATTGCATTTATCACAGGTCTTCCATATCGAGGGGAGAGTCCCACACAGTTCCTTGATGACAATACAAAGGATAAGTCGCTAGTGGAGGAGATGAAGAAGACGTATGGCACAGAAAGAGGGTCGCGTGAAATCATCATCAAGCACATCAGTGACGCAACAACAAGGCTGGCCACCAAACTCATGGCGTGCAAGTTTCTCAGGAAGTGTCACAGGGAGGAAGTTCCTATCAGGGTTGTTGTAGCTGCAGCATAGTGCGCGGAGGGAACTATGCTTAGCTGGGCCCTGTACTTGTTAAATCTGTTCCTTGAGGACTGTAAAGATGTGCAAGACCTGGGGACAAATTTCCACTACTTTTGGCTACTCATCCTAATCACCTTGGTCGGATGGAGGGAGCCTAAATATACATACTTTTGCAAGCAAACCACTTGTTTTCACGCATCGTGATACATATCGTTGGGGACCACTTTAGACTCCAAAACCAGAAGTGAAAATGCAGACATGTTCGCAAGGTATTACAACGACCTGCAGTAAATCATTGCCAACACTTGGTGGATTATGCCAAAAGTGGTCACGCAGTATCGAGACATCGCCAACTTCAAAGCGACCATGCATACAATATGGATCCAAGCACGAAAGGACCCCGAGAAGGAATGGATACAACTACGATACTGCGTCAAAGAAGAGGACGTATAGATGGCCATTAAGAATTGGCAAGATGAATCAGAGTTCCAGTTATGATTCAAGAGATATCCACGGATAAGGAGATTGATGCAGGGCAAGAACATACATCTATCGGAGACAAAATGACACCCAATAATCCACATCTAGGTCAGAAGCCGACACAACAAAAGAAAGGGGGTGCGCTAAAGAAAGGTACCCAGGTGGGAAAAACGGATGCCACCCAGGCACCACAGGAACAGGAAAAAGAGGCTGAGACAACATAGGGGCCCACATTGAGTGCTACCCAACATGAACAAGGCCAGACCAAGAGGTTGATCATACACACTGGGGGTGTGCGCAAGAAGGCTAAGGAACAAAAAACACCACTAGAATATACAATCACCGAGGATGATGTAGACCTCATGGTTGAAAGAGTCCATGACCGGGTAGTTGAGGAATTTGAAGATGCCCAACACCAAAGGGACTGGATCCAGGACAAGTTGGCTGACATGAGGCAACTCTTCGAGCAGATCAGAGAAATGTAGAGGGTGGGCAAAGGAATAAAGTCATTCTCTGCATCATCAGAAGAAGGAGCCAAGGTTGTGCCCAACGAGTAGGATATGATCCAGACGATAGCACAGGGGAGCTCGAATTTTCACGTTACACCCAACATGCTACACATGGATGAGATTGTAGGCCAGACACCCTTGAAATATATGGAACAAATACAGTTGGTAATGGGGTGGATACCAACCAAGGCATGATATAAACTACAAGTTAGTGTCATGTAGGAGGTACACTTGCACGCACGCACAGACGCAACAGAGTTGTAGCACACGAAGTACAAAAAAGATGAGTTGGAGTTGGTGCTCGAGACCAAAGACGAGAAAAATTGTGCGGATAAGCTTGAGTAGGGATAGGTTGTAGCCTATGACAAAATTCCAAAGAGCGTGCAAATAGCAAATCCCACGACGACACAAAAAATTGATCAGATTGTGCAAACAATTGATCAATATAGACAGGAGATCGAGAACCTCCGGTAACAACTCATCCCTACCACTCCCCTGGAGGTGAAGGAACAAAGGAAGCATGAAGAAGTAGGGCAGATAGAGGAAATGGAATGACAAGTCAGCACAACTTTCGACTTGTTCGATAGGGCAACACAACTATGGAAAAAGATGTAGGAGGATCAGCAGGTCCAGTAGTGGGACTAGGAAGAGGAAAAGATAAGCGCATATATCCAGGACATCAAGCAAAGGCAGAAAATAATGAAGATCACTGAGTGTCTCAAAGGAGTACAATATATTAAGAAGATGGAAGTAGAGCTTATATCCGCGTAGACACAGAAGAAGGATCGACAAGCTCAAATGGAACCTCTCCAAGAGCTAGCAGTGGAAGTCATTGCGCAAGAAAAGGAGGAAAAGAAGAACATGGCGCAAACTCAGGCAGAGTGCACAGAGGTGATCAACGAGGATATTACAGTACAAGTATTGGATGCGCTTAGAGAAAATACCACGCAGGCTTAAACAAAAGCAAGGGAACTCACAGAAAAGTTCCATACTCTCGTAGGAGTTGTTGAAGAAGCGCACAAAGATTAGGTGGCTTAGGACGAGCCACATGTCAGTGTTGGGGGCCTGCCAGACGCAAACACTATCAAGGGAAAAGACTATTTTTAGGAAGAGAAACATGAAAGGAAGAAAGGACAACTGGAAGGAAAAGCAACACATGAGAGGGAAGCATGCAAGGCACACATGCAAGGAAGACATAACGACGCTAGGGATAGAGTTTTTGCAATGTATTTTAATGGATGATGAGACAAAGATATAAATAAGTAGTACCTAGAGGATATAAAAAAGAGGACCAAGGGAAGGAACAAGGGGTGGCAAAGAGACAAAGAGAGTACGAATGGCAGAGAATTGTAAGAACTATACTCTTCCATAAGCTGGTGAGATAGAGAAGCAGTGAGCAAATCGATCCCAAGGGTTAGATCGCAAGCTAAGGAGCTTGGTGCGATCTAGTTAGCCTCCCAGGCATTGAGGAGACGGTTGAGAGTGTAATATCCAAGATTGTAAACACATGCGATGTGACATATTACTGAACCATGATAAAAAGATTGAGAGCCAGATCCTTGTGGACGTATCCTAGGTGTAATATCCCTAGGTTGAACCCAATTGTAAATATAAATACAAATGTACGTAAGCTGGTGAGCTGTTTGATATAATTTTGTATTCACATTTCATGGCATAATGTGTGCATGTACTATGCAGTAAAATGAGGAAGTGTGCACATTCTAGGATACCTCGCACAACATCTTAAGTGCGCGCGATGTTGAGGCTAGGGGGCCTTTGTGTATATGACATGTTTTATAGGCTGGTGAGAAAATTATTATAAGCTAGGATGCTTATGTTTTGATTAGACCGAAGAGCCTAGATGTTAAAGGCTGGTGCGCCTATTTTTGTATATGTCTCATGATTAATATAAAATATATCACTGCGTGCAGACCGACCACGATAAAAGAGATGGGGGACTAAACTCCACTGGTTAGGGAAAGGGAGGGACCTAAAAGTTAAGAAAAAAGGGCTAAGCTAGGGAGCTTAAGCCCAAATGGAATATTANTTGTCCTAAGTTCGAAAGTTGGGGACAAGTGGGCCAAAGTAGCTCCCAACATGACAAGTGTCAAGTTGGGCACATGCATACATATTGTTGGGACTTAGTTCATTTCCATCATTTTTTCCATCATTCTTCCCATAATTGTTTCCATCATTCAGTCATCCAGTCAATCATTCATGAGAATGCACACACCCATTGAGCTATCCTTCGTATTTTCATAACTGTACCTGAACCCGTATCCATAACCATATTGGTGCTCGTGTAGCTGGTTAGCGTGGGAGCTGGACTGAAGAGGCGGTTTTTCAGGCCCGTGAGAAATTCTCTAGGTGAGAGAATTGTTGTGGATTGATTTCCTGAAGGTGTTGAACTACAGCTACAGTTCTCTAAGACTTCCTGTCCGGCCTGTTGTTGAAGCCCAGAAAGGAAGTGGGGCAGTCGAAGGATTGTTGAACAAAGAAGGGGAAAACTTCCTAGGTGGGACAGACATGTGGGGAATGAGGGACTATAGGCTGTTAGTTGAGTTGACACCTAAGACGAAGTCTTTCCTGTTGTCCATGAGCCTTTAGCCTGGTTAGGAATCCCTTTACCCGGGTGGAGTTTAGTCCCAGCTCGGGGGTGACTCATTGTTGAGAATGATGAACAGTGTGGTATAAGGTTGGGAGGTTCGTGGAAGGTCTGCATGCAGTTGGTGACATTCTTGCCAAGATAAGTGCCAATTGGGTGATAAATTTACATGTTGCATTGTTATTTACGTGCTTATATTTATGGGTTTATCTTATGTGTGTTCATAAGTGTTTGTAAATTTATGGATACTTCCTGTACGTTGCATGTATATGTTTACTATCATTTTAGTATGAAACCGTGCATTTACATAACGTATTTTTCTGTCTACATTTTTATATATATGCTTCTGCAAGAGTCCTCTGTGCATTTGTATCTTAATTGTATGCAGTTCAAAAAATTTATGTGGCATAGCTCAGTTGGATGTTGGGTATGTTACAATATGTTCTGCAGAGAGAACAATAAGAGTTCTCTGGTGTAGCGTGGCCCGACATGGATGGTCGGCGATTCCAATGGTGTAAACTATTCTTCAAAGAGAGCTTTTACAAGAAAGTTACAACACAAACAGTGAAGGGTAAATTATAAGACCCAACTAGCTTCAAAGATCCATAACTTTCTGCTCCAGAATCTGAATGAGGCACAAGAGAAGTCAATCGAAGTCTATTGAGCCATAGAATACAGTCCCAGAGATGAATTAAATTTATGGGCATGCTAAAAGTGTTTAATATGGTAAAGAATGTACCTGTAACATTCTAGACCAAAAACACAAATTGGCCTAGAACTTCAACAGGCTATAACTAGCAATCCTGAATCCAGAATGAGGTGAAATTTGGACATAATGTCCATAATATGTATATGATGAAACTCAATTGAGATCCTACGAAAAATCCAATGGAGTAGGTGAAAAAATGCTTAATTACAGCGCAGAGTTGTGCCAAGTTGAAAAATGAGCAGAAAAATTATTGGGAAAATTTTAAATAGCCATAACGTCCTGCTCAAAACTCGGAATTGAGCATGGGAGAAGGCGTTGGAAAGGTCTTGAATAGTGGAATATAATTATTCACCCAGAAAATTGATCTGAGAATTCAATTTTTCATGAAATCAGAAGAAACATTTCGGATATGTTATTGAACCAAAATGGTTCATATTTTTCATGAAATTGCTAAAACGGTTAGCCTGACAGAGTTTTGTTGGCTGCACTTTTTGCAGAGTTAACAACAACTAGATCAGATCAGGGTCAACACAGATTTCAGAGTAATGGAATAGGCATAAGGGACTTACATCCAGGAATATAAAATCAGAGGGATGGATGTCCATTTGGGCATTGAAGGAACTAACTCCAATGGACATGGAGAAGGAAGAGATGACAACATGAATATGGTAGAGACTAATAAAAATTTACAGAAGGATTTCCAAAGCCATAAATCTAATAATTAAAGGATTATGAAGGCCAAGGAGCAACAAGATGACTTCAACATGAAGTTAATGTAGAGATTGAACAAGATAGAAAAGAAATTGGATAAGGAGAGTGGATCAAGAAAATCTGGAAGTCGCAGATCTCATGATGAGAAAATAAGAGCAAGAAATGTTAGCATACATCATCATCACTCCCAAAGGAATTCCAATAAGAGGGAACATAACAAATCAAGTCCATCCCCTGTCAGGAAGGATAAGGGGTCTGGGGTGGATGAGCTACGAGGAGAAATGAACAAAATCAAACCTCCTACTTTTGATGGTGAGCATAAGAAGGATGAAGATGCAGAGACATAGCTGCTGGGAATGAGAAAGTATTTCCAATTGCATAATTATTCTTCTCATGTAGAAGGTAGAATTTTCATCTATCAACTCAAGGGAAAGACATCCATGTGGTGGGATCAACTTGTGCAGATGTAGCACATTAAAGAGAAAAGTGTTACTTGGAGGTAATTCAATAAGTATTTTGAGAAAAAATGCTTGACTAAGAGATACTATGACAAGAAAATGAAAGAGTTCTTTGAACTCAAGCTTGAGAGTATGACCATTGATAAATATGAGAGAAGGTTTCTAGAACTGTTGAGGTATGTCTCTTTCATCAAGGATGAGACAGTTAAAATTCAAAGGTATTTGAGTGGATTGCCATAATTCATTAGTGAAAAAATACAGTATGATGATCTAAAGACATTGGAGGAGACCATAAGGCAAGCTAAATGCCTATATGATCAACAAAAATCAAGGCCAACTTTCCAAAAATATTGGGAAGAAAAAAAGAAATTCAAGGTGGATTAGAGGAAAAAGGGATCTAAGCTACTATTATTCAGAAATAATCCACAGGGACAGCAAACTCCTAGAGAGCCCAGAACGATTGAAACAATGGGTCAAATGCCAAGGCAACCACCTATTCAATGTTGGGGTTGTAAAGGAGATCACATGTTCAGAGATTGTCCTCACAGAGGTGAAAAAGTGAGAACTGTTCACAATGTACAACAAGCTGAAACAGTGGAGGACATGGGCAGAAATGTGCCAAGGATCTATGTAGCCCTGGACAACAAGCAAGCAGAGTATCAGTCACATATGATTGAAGTGGAAGGTATGATCAACAACCAAACCATTGCTATTTTAATTGATTCGGGAGCTAGTCATAGTTATATAGATCCTAAGATGGTGGAAAGTTTGCATTTGCCAAGAAGCAAGCATGTAAAATCTTGATTGGTGCAGTTGGCTACAGGAGCCAAAAGAAAATTTAATTAGATGGTTAAGTCATGTCTTATGGACATGAAGGGACTGAACACCAAGACAGATTTGAACATCTTGCTTTTAGGTTCCTATGATTATCTAATTGGGATGGATTGGTTGGACCAGCATCATGCCATCCTAGACTGTCATAACAAGGAATTTACTTGCTTGGATGAGGAAGGAAACCTACGAAAAGTGTAGGGAATTCCCAGGGCAGTAACCATCAAAGAAATTTCAGCATTGCAACTGAAGAATTGTTACAGAAAAGGCTGTCAAATATTTGTAGCACATATGGAAGAGACACCTAAATATAAGGTACCAAATTTGGAAGATTATGCAGTCCTAAAAGAATTTGAAGATGTGTTCAAGGAGGTACCAGGACTACCCCCAAAGAGAGATATTGATTTTTCTATAAATTTAATGCCTGGAGCAGCTCCAGTGTCAAAGACTCCTTACAAAATGAGTACACCAGAGATGAAGGAGTTGCAAATGTAGCTTGAGGAACTTTTGAAGAAGGGGTATATACGCCCAAGTGTGTCACCTTGGGGTGCCCCAGTATTTTTTGTGAAGAATAAAGATGGAACATTAAGATTGTGCATTGATTTCAGACAGCTGAATAAAGTGACTGTAAAGAACAAGTATTCTCTACCAAGGATTGATGATCTCTTTGATCAATTGAAGGATGCCAAGATATTTTCAAAGATAGATCTCAGATCAGGATACCATCAGGTAAGGATTAAGGAGGAAGATATTAGCAAGACCACCTTCAGGACAAGGTATGGTCATTATAAGTTCACAGTGGTGCCATTTGGGTTGTCAACTGCACCAACTGTTTTCATGTGCTTAATGAATGGTGTTTTCCGAGAATATTTAGACAAGTTTGTCATTGTCTTTTTGGATGACATTCTTATATATTCTAAGTTAGAAGAAGAGCATGAAAATCATTTGAGGATGGTTTTGCAAGTATTAAGGGAGCATCAATTGTATGCCAAATTGAGCAAGTGCTAATTTTATCAAAAGAAAATTCACTATTTGGGGCATATCATTTCAAAGGATGAGATAGCAGTGGATCCTGAGAAAGTAGAAGCCATTAGAGAATGGTCAGCGCCAAAGAATGTGACAGAGGTCAGATCATTCATGGGCCTTGCAGCCTACTACAGGAGATTTATTGAAGGATTTTCAAAGATTGCACACCCAATCACTTCCTTGCAAAGAAAGAGTGTGAAGTTTCAATGGACATTGGATTGTGAAAAGAGTTTCCAACACTTGAAACAATTATTAACAAGTGCTCCAATACTAAGGATTGCATATCCAAATGAAGAAATTATTGGATGCACAAATGCATGTAAAGAAGGACTTGGTGGAGTCTTCAGTCAAAATGGGTTTGTTGTATGTTATGAATCAAGAAAGTTGAAGGAGCATGAAAGACACTATGCCACTCATGATTTGGAGTTGGTAGCCATAGTGCATGCATTCAGGAAATGGAGACACTACCTCACGAGGAAAAAGTTTGAGCTGAGGATAGACCATAATGGTCTGAAATATTTATTTGATCAGCCAACTCTAAATACTAGGCAAACCAGATGATTAGAATTTCTAAGTGAATATGACTTTGATATAAAGCATATCAAAGGAAAAGAGAACAAAATGGTTGATGCACTCAGTAGAAGAGTACATGATTTGCATGCTACAACCTAGCATGTACCAATCAGATTTGAAGGACATAATTACAGAGGCTGCCAATTCAGATTTGCAATACAAGGAATTAGTGGAAAAATTACAGCGAGGTATTTTGCAACAGAAAATTGAGGAATAAAAGCTAAATAATGATGAAATTCTCATGTACAGGGGCATAATTTATGTACCAAATTCTCAGGAATTGAAAAATCTGATATTGAGAGAAATGCATAATGTGCCTTATGATGGGCACCTAGGATATCAAAAAACTATTGCAGTTGTCAAGAGCCAATATTATTGGCCAAGCATGAAGAAAGAGGTTGCTGATTTTATTGTCAGATGTTTGGAATGTCAAAAGGTAAAGGATGAGCATAGACACCCAGTTGGTTTTCTACAACCATTACCCATTATTGAGTGGAAATGGGAAGTCGTAACCATGGATTTCATCACCAAATTTCACAGAACAAACAAGCAACATGATTCTATCATGGTAGTTGTGGATAAGCTTACTAATGCTGCTCATTATGTTCCATCTAAGCTCACTCACAAGGCAACCAACATTGCTGATGTTTATATTAGGGAAATTGCTAGATTACATGTCATACCCAAAACAATTGTGTCTGACAGAGATCCAAAATTTACCTCCAAATTTTGGAAAGGATTATTTAATGGATTTGGGACAAATTTGAATTTTAGTACAACTTATCATCCAAAATCAGATGGGCAAACAGAGAGCATGAATCAAGTGATTGAAGATATGTTGAGGATGTATGTGATTGATAAACCATCAAAATGGGAAGACTACCTACACTTGGTAGAGTTTGCTTATAATAATGGGTACCAAGCATCTCTAAATATGAGCCCATTTGAGACACTTTATGGCAGAAGGTTCAACACACCAGTAAGCTGGGATAACCCAGCAGACAGAGCAGTGGTTGGGCCAGATTTGCTCAGGGAAATGGAGGAACAAATGATAAAAATGAAACAAAATTTAAAGGCTGCCCAAGACAGGAAGAAAAACTATGCTGACAAAGAAAGAAATCATCGAGAATTTAAAGTGGGTGATCATGTATTCTTGAAAGTGAAGGCCAACAAAAGTTCCATGAAGTTGGGAAATTGTTCAAAGTTGGCAACTCGCTATTGTGGGCCATTTGAAATCCTAGAAAGGATTGGTCCAGTAGCTTATATGATTGCATTGCCTGCATCTATGTATGTTCATAATGTATTCCTTGTATCATTGCTCAAGAAATATATACCTGATGCTAATCATGTCATTGATTGGAATGTGATCCAGGTGCAGCAAGAAGGCGCTTTCCAAGTGCATATGGTATGCATTCTAGAACGGAAAATCAAACAGCTCCAGAATCGAGTCATAGGGCTTGTAAAGGTCCAATGGACCTGGTATGGTCTTGAGGATGCTACTTGGGAGCATGACGATGCAATGCGGGCAGAATACCCGCATCTTTTTGAGGATTTTTGAAATTTTGTTGTATGTGTGTACATGATGCACTGAGGACAGTGCATAAAATAAGGTGAGGGGATTGTAATATGCCTAGGCTGAACCCAATTGTAAATATAAATACAAATTTACACAAGTTGGTGAGTTGTTTGATATAATTTTGTATGCACATTTCATGCAATAGTGCGTGCATGTACTGCGCAGTAAAATGATGAAGTGTGCACATTCCAGGATACCGCGCGTAGCATCTTAAGTGCGCGCAATGTTGAGGCCAGGGATCCTTTGTGTATATGACATGTTTTATTGGCTGGTGAGCCAGTTATTATAAGCTAGGATGCTTATGTTTTGATTAGGCCGGAGAGCCTAGATGTTAAAGGCCAGTGCGCCTATTTTTGTATATGTCTCATGATTAATATAAAATACATCGTTGCGCGAAAACTGACCACGATAAAAGAGATGGGGAACTAAACTCCACTAGTTAGGGAAATGGAGGGACCTAAAAGTTAAGGAAAAAGGGCTAAGCTAGGGAGCTTAAGCCAAAAAGGAATATTATATTAATATTTATTAAATATAAAGTATGGATAATTATTTTTTCCTAAGTTATAAAGTTGGGGA
>JASDQU010239256.1:0-15919 GCA_032191745.1 Picea mariana
CTGGCACGTGTGGAAGTGTCTCTTCACTGGCAGGGCCGACTTCTTCTTCTGGGTGGTTATAACCACCTTTAATATATTATGGGGCCTCTTTAATATATTTTGGGGCCGACTTCTTATTCTGCCTATTACAATTATACTTTAACCAATCTGCAAAAGGGGATTTGGTCTTTTACAATAGCCGACATGATCAATCCGCAACAGGGGATTGATCTAATGAATAATACCACAATAATAATTAGAATACACTTTGCAGTTACATTAATTCAACATTATGCTTCCGCTATTTAATTTCCATCTATTGTGTGATTGATGCTATGGTCTGAAATTTAATTTTAGCATTGATTAAATTTATAAATCTACTTGTTTGATTGATTTCATAAGGACTTAAGTCACCTAATCTTGGCTTTTCACATCCAATTCCTCTCACAAGACGAGGCACTAACTACCTATGAGAGTAACCATATGGAAAATGCCTACAACTTTGGAGGTTGTGTACCATGAAGCCACCACCAATTAATGGATCCTTGTTTTTATGCCTATCTTTCTGATTCTCATTTGAGCCAAACACACCTCACACACGTGAAAATTGAGCAAACTAGGTACGTATGTCAAATCAAGATGCCTCCTTTATAGAACCATAAAGCTTCTTGATAGTAGTCAAGAATCCTTTTCACCGCCTCTCTATCTTGAGAAGGAGGCCTCCAATTTGTTCTCTCACAATCACACCATTTTGGATCAATTGTGCAAGCTACCATATGAAGTGGGTTACTCAATTTATTTCTCACCCACGTATAAACGTTTTCAACTATGGGTATGAAGTGGATCTCTCTTATCTGTGATGGATTGAAGTCTCTTATGCATAGAATCAATGTTCTCATAAATGTCACTTAAACATGGGTTGTCTATATCCACTTAATAGAGCATATAATATATAAGTTCTACAAATTCAACAACAAATTTAACATAACCAAGAAATATTCATCCAAAATCATATGCCTTACCTAAATTGTTGTGTCGAGAAAGATTGCTTCCATGATACAAACACCCACTAACCACTGTGGAAGATAAAGACCCCATCACCTCGAATAGTCATTGAAGAAAAATGTTATAAATGGTAAATCTCATATCAATGGGTTTAAGTAGCTCCACTTTCTAATTCTCATATGAGCCAAACACACCTCGCACACAAGAAAATTGGGAAAACTAGGTACGTATGTCAAATCATAGATGCCTCCTTTATAGAACCATAAAGCTTCTTTATAATAGTCAAGAATCCTTTCACCGTCTCTCTATCTTGAGAAGGAGGCCTCCTATTTGTTCTCTCATAATCACACCATTTTGGATCAATGGCATAAGCTACCATATGAAGTGGGTTAATCAATTTATTCCTCGCCCACGTATAAACGTTTTCAACTATGAGTATGAAGTGTGTCTCTCTTATCTATGATGGATTGAAGTTTCTTATGCATGGAATCAATATTCTCATAAATGTCACTGAAACATGGGTTGTCTATATCCACTTAATATAGCATATAATATGCAAGTTCTACAAACTCAACAACAAATTTAACATAACCAAAAAATAATCATCCAAAATCATATGCCTTACCTAAATCGTTGTGTCGAGGAAGACTACTTCCATGATTCTGACACCCACTAACCACGATGGAAGATAAAGACCCCTTCACCTCCAATTGTCGTTGAAGAAGAATGTAATAAATGCTAAATCTCATATGAGTGGGTTTAAGTAGCTCCACTTTAGCAAACTTGCATGGATGGCTTGTGAATAATAGCAGTTACATATGAAAGTCTAAATGTTGCACCCATTTTCAATTAGCTTAGCAATCCAATCAAGCTTGCCAAGTTTTTTTAATGTATTGTTCAAACAATGCATAGCAAATGGTGTAAAAAATATATATCAATATTATTTTTGGTCCATCAACCCAATTGCTTTGCAAATGGGGGTTTCATCTATGATAACTTGGACAACAATAGATTACCTCACGTCCACAATGGCCTCACATAATTGGTCCTCCAAGAACATCTTGACTAGAACAATAGATTGCAATTGAGAAATAAAGGGTCAATATGGAAGAGACAATGATGTTCAACAACGAACAATTCCAACAATATGTCCAACCATCCAACATAGTGGAATGACCTTCCACACTCCATGATGCCTTCAATGGTGTTGTCACCTTTTCAAGGCATGCTCGTCCTTGTCAGCCAACATTGTTCATAGCTTCTCATTACTCGATGGCTAATAGCTTGGTGGTCCATCATTAATAGTACAAACCATTTGTTTTCAGAATAGGGTGAACGGGCTACATAGTAAGGGATGCCACATGCAGGTAAAAATATCTTGTTATTGCAAGATCAAGACCATCCATACACTTCACGTCAAACACATGATAAATACCACGTGTCTTAGCTCTCTTACATGATGTAGTTGGAATATTTTTTGAAGGCGCATGCTCCTCACCACAAGAATCATCATCGATGTTGATGGTTTGCCTTTGGAATCATAATTAGGCCATGGTATTTTATTCTTGGGTACTAAACCCCCGATGCTTCCTGACTCCCCTAGTGCTTCAAGCACTTTCACAGCTGACCCAGCACAAAATCTAACCCATCGATGAAAGCTGCAGCCTAGGTGAAATACAGTAATGCTGAGATAGCCACAATAGAAGTGAAATGTGATTGAGCTCTCAAGCCTATAATTCAACTTGCATGTATGCACAGTGTAAAGCGCACACAAAGAAGCCAAATCTATTTACCTAATTTTTAGACTCATTTTTTTCATTTTTTGTTCGTGTAATAAAACAAAAGCAATGAATAGGCAGTTTGTGATCATAGGAGAGCTGTCAACTTAGATGTGTGAGGCATTTTTTTTATTATCAATGATGTTGAAGTTCTAATAGAGAAATGCATCTCAGATGTTTACCTGTAATATATAGTGAGTTGAGCTCAAATCTCCAGGTTACAATACATTAAAGAGAACAAAGCCCAACGATGTTATGAAATCTAGCTCTCGCCAATAGATCCACATTATTTCTCCATCTCTTGGGTCGTTTATGTAGACATTTCAACATATTCCTAAATATCATTATTATTAGACTAGTATCTCCCGAAGCCTACTCAAATAATTGATTTCCTTGAGGACATATTTCAAGAGTAAATTGGAATCATATTTCAAAGCACATTTACTGTCCATCTGGTTATTATTGTTGTTATTAAGATTTACTTCAAAGCAACACACGGTAATTAAATATTTCGTTGATTGTTGAAAGTAGGCGACGAGGGTCAATCAAGTAGGGTGAATATTGTAGGACACGTCGAGATTAACGTTAATGTTGGAGATTTGGGTGTTATTAATGTTGGACATGTCAATAAGATGAATTGACGTCAAAAGACATATCTTCATCTCTTTACTTGCATTTTTATTAATAATGTCAATTCATAGTATGTACAGCAGCGTCATCCGCCAATTTCAATTTCTATTTGAATGGTTGTAATTTGTCTTGAGGACATCATATGTATAGTTGTGTCATTCTCCAATTTCAGTTTCCATGTGATTACAATATATAATTATAATATAACAAGTGTAACATTTTAATATTAAATTTATTGCAGTTGCGAGGTTGCAATAAACAATTTTCTCAATCCCAAGAAGGTCATCGTCAATTATGCAATAAGAACAAAAAAAAAATGAGTGAGTGGTATGAGAGACGAATAAATTTAAATATTTTAAATTAATAGTAAAATTCAATATGTAATGCTAAACTATGGAAAACAAGTAAAATAATTTTAAAAAATGAATAAGTGGTATGAGAGACAAACAAATTTAAATATTTTAAAATAATAATAAAATTCAATATGTAATGTCAAACTATGGAAAACAAGTAAATTTTTTGGTCAACTAGCAAACTAATAGTAGTCATCAATGGAAAATTATTGTTATAGTATTAGTCTTTTGCAACGATTAATAAATTGTTAATAAAAGTATAAGATTAATTATGATAATTTTTTCATTAATGTAAATTTTTATTCATTATTTATATAATTATTTTTTATATTTAAACATTATATATATATTTTTACATTTGTAAATATGTGATTATGAGTTGTTTTTTATGTCATAGTTTTGTAACAATGTTTTAGTATTAATTGGTCATTTGAGATTTTATAAAAGGTGAAATGTTTTTTTTTTAAACTATCATTAATTTTTCTGTTGCCATAAGAATTTCATACAAAATCCTTGTTGTCGGTCTACCACTTGGGAAACCAGACTAAGAACAATGCATCAACTTGTTTGTAAGTTTGTGGAATTTATGTCTTTTAAAACTACATGTTTGAACATAATAAAGCCCGAGACTATCATTTATACAAAATACTAGTTGTTGTTTTATCTCTAGATAATTGTTGTGAGGTGGGATTGAGATGCCCATACCTCCTATAGTAAACATCAAGCTAAATAAGATATAAACCATTAAAAACTAAGTAATGGGACAACCCTCCGTAGTAGGCACCTAAGGTTGTGGATAATCTAAGTTCGTCAAGTCCAATCCAACCATCTTCTCTGCCATCAGGTTCAACTTGTGATCAAGGAGCTTGACCTGTAAATGGACGTTATCAAGCTGCAATAGTATCTCCTGGTTTGCTTCATGGCATTTAACACGAACATGACCCAACAACAATTTTAAATGCCAATAGATATCCATTGTTTTCAAGTATTGAGAGTTTCGAGCCCAAGTATTTCCAATGTCTGATATCCATGAGCTGGTGGACTAGAGCACCTCCTCATCCAAGATGAAATGCCTTAAGGCGCAGATGTCGGCCTCGGTGAGATCAATTTCGGCTCTAATATCAGGTGGGGTATGGGCTTGCTAAGCTTCAGCAAAATCTTCAGCAATAGAGATAAGACGAAAGCTAGAGCGGCCTCTATTTCGACGCAAGGAACCTTCCTTGATGCAATAAGAGAGATAGAGTTGATACGAATGGAAAGGGTAAAGGCGATTGGCAAAGGGACGAATAGGAAGTTGAGGAGGGAGTGTCTGTGAGAAGAGCAGAGGGGGAAAAGGGTAGTGAGACCAAGCGCAAGGGAGCTTCGAGATGATAATGCCTCCATTTTTCCAATACCATGTATGTAAGACACGACCATAATAGATTGAGAGCAGGGTTGCAAGGGAAATGATGTTTGCGGGCGAAGTCATAACGGATCGCAAGGTACAAAGGATGAGCTAGATAGGAGGTAAGTACCATTGGAATGTCATCAGATTGAGGCGGCTATAGGAACGACGAAGAGCCATAAGGAAGGTAATACACGCGCTGGAGGGGAGGTTAAATCCCATAATGCGAGGTGATAGATGTAGGTGGGGGGTGGCAAGTGCCAACGGATTGAGATGACGCGTGGTGGCTTGCCTCGAGTGGCGGCCCCATGTCCCATCGCTTCCCTGTCACCCTATACGAGGGATAAAAGGTGGCTATGTTAAATAAAGATTTATAAGGTCATTAGTTTGTTTAGACTTAATAAATTAAATAAGAGTTTAATTATTCAATTAAAACAACCTTGAGCAATGGCTATGGTGGTAAGCTCTAGTATCTATGCCATTCGACTTTATTATCGCCACTTCATTGTGTAGTAGAGCGGTGAGGAATGTGTTCATATCCAAAAAGTTTCAAAGAGATGTTGGTCTAAGTAAGTGGTCTCTTATCACAAGAATATCTCATGGTTTACGTGTAGGAAGAAACTCAAAATGAGGTTAGTTTAGGCCCTGAGAAGGGTTGTATGAAAAAAAAGTGACACAAAACTACTGAGTGGAAATTATTGTAATGGATGTGGGGGGAACTAATTTACAAAACTTAGGGATCTAGGTTTAATATACAAACTCATGGATGTTTGGCGCTCAAAAAATCCCTTAAGAAGTCAAATTACAAAGAATTGGAAAATTCTAGGTATTTTAGACATTACTTTGCTAGGGAGAGGCTACTTCCTAGTGATCTTTGCATCTACAACTATCAAATAATATATTGTTTAATGGGGTTCATTGTTTATAAATAAATTAGGGTTACATATGAAATAGGGGTCCACCAAAATTGTGCAGATATTAAATAACCCTAGTGTGAACATGTCTCCTCTCTTTCCCTTTTAAATTTTAGAATGTTCACTCCTTCAAGAAATATAGAATGGATTGAGGATTTTTATTAAAAAATCTTACCTTATAACATAAAAACAAGGCTGCATGGCAGCGTAGTCCCTGCCAACGAGGTTACAAAGTAAACTGTGGAACGAATTGTAAATGACGGAAGTGTTCGGTGCAAATGGTATATCATGAAAATGTTGTGTGCAACATGTATATCACGGAACATGGGGCATAAAATTTTGTTAGTGCCGAGGCGTGACCTCGTGGAGCAAGGTAAATTGTGGAAAATGGGATCAAATTGTAAATGACGGAAGTGTTTGGTGCAAAATGTATATGACAGAAATGTTGTGTTGAACATGTATATCACGGAACATCCACCCCGCGGAGAGATAGAAAACTGCAACGAAGATGTGGCAAGCAACATGAAGCACATGTGGTATCCATGCAGTAAATGACGCTAGGCATGTAGAGAACCATTTATTTTTTGAAAGTATATAACAAAATACAATTTGTTCATAGTGGAAGAAAAAAATTGGAAATTTATCCATGGAGCAAATGACGCTTGGCATGTAGAGCATCATTTATTTTTTGAAAGTATATAACAAAATATAAATTTGTTTATCATATAGATCGGTGAAAGATAAAAAATGTATGAAGAAATAAATTTAAAAGGAGATAAGAAAATAGTTTTATTTGAAATATGTCAAAAAATAAAAGTTTGTTACATACTACTGGAAATTTTGAAATATATAAAAAAATAAAAGTTTGTTACATATTAATGGAAATTTCAATGCATTTTTCATGTAGACTGGGATTGGGGCTCTCGCAGACCATTAGAGAAATATGTACAAGAAACAAGACTATAAAAAGAAGATAGAGTGGAATACCTGCAACAATAATAAATTGAGGGTATAAGTGTTTGCCTAGACATTTCCATTTAAAAAAAGTGGAATAAGTGGGTTGATAAACAAAGCAGGATGTGATCAGTAGACTTACAGTGATGGTACACATGAGCACTTTGGCTATTTTGCTTGCGGCTGTTGTTTCATTGATCTCGTCGACGATTGTTGGAATCCTGGCAACTGCCTGTTGTCTTTCGTCGGTGGCCTGCTTCAATTCCCTTTCGAGCCATTCTTCAATGTAGCTTCTCATTGGGGCGACGTTGATCTCATTCCGGATTTTTATGTTGAAAATATCGTTTTCTAATTCCTGGAAGTCGATAGAAAGATTACATAGAGCTTGATGAATTTCCTCATTCTGTACTGAATAGTCGACTAGCCAGTCGTCGACGTGAGCTTGATCATATTCAAGGATGTTGTAAAACTTTTGCAGACACAACGCCTTAAACATATCAACCTGTTTATCGAACTCTTGCATAGTTAAGGGCAAGGAGTTTGTGATTAAGTCGGGGTCTTGGAAGTTGTTGGTCTTTTCGACTAAGTTTAATCTTGACAGCCTTGTGAATAATTTATCTTTCTTTGATATGGCTTGTTCACATGACTGAATAATGAGATGCAAGTTCTTCACTATTTCTGTCCAGCATGCGTGTAATTGATCGATCCTGTTTTTGGATCGAAGATCTTGTTGTCCTCTTTTTGTTTATGTCATATTGTTGACAATGGTGCCAAAAGGAAGGACTGTCTTTAAATAGAAATTTTATTCATCTTTTAACTCCGCCTGCAAATGTTCGAGCAAACTATGTGCCCTGGTTCTAAGGGAAGTGATGGTTTGTGATGTTTTCCACGCCTCGGTAACCAGTTCCATTATTTTCTTGATATTATTGTCCACATATCCTCTACAGGATGCGAGGAGGCTGGAGGATGCTTTTAAGTTGCCTGCAGGGGTGGCAGGCATGGCTATTGCCAAAGGATTGACAAGCAATGGCATAGGAATCAAAGCCTCTTCCAATTCTTTGACCCGGTCCTTCAGTCTGGCATTCTCGGCCTTGATGCCTCTAATGGAATCATGAAGTGCATCTCCGCTCGCGTTGTGAAGTTGACAGATTTGGGACGGCCGCATGTTGGCAAGGTCAACCTCTGAATGAGATTTTCCTTTTCTTATTTTTACATCTTTTTTCTCAATTATCAATTTGTTGGACTAGCTGTAAAAAACAACGCTCTGGAACATGAAGGATTCATCTTCGTCAAAATTTTCGGTATCGGATATGTCCATTGGACAACTATGCTAGATGGTGTCTCTGGGCTGATCAAGGTAGCGAAGCATGCTATCCAGATCAGTGTTAAGTTCCATGTTCTCACTCTGAATTTCCATCTCTTTTGCTTGTCCCACATTTTTTTTCTCTTCTTCTCTACTAGAATCTTGTGAGAACTATCAATTTTAGAGTGAGGAGGGTCGTTATCTCCTCCTCCGTTTGAAGAACTCTGAGTTTCTTTGTTGCTGTGGTGGGCCGTTGCAGCGATGCTCTGGGATGTCGTACTTTTTTTAGTTTTATTTGTCGATTGAACACTCTTGTCACCGAGGCCTTTCCCCTGTTGTGTGTACAATTTTGTGTAGCTTTGCATTGTGTCTAGGTCGTCAACATCAGAAGCAGGAGCGTTGTCGCCAGTGTCTTTGTTTTCGGGCATGTGTTTTTTGAAAAAACAATCGCCAAGGCCAATTGTTTGCACATGTCATCGAAAAATATTATCGGGGTCGAATCCTCTTATGCTTTCAGCATAACTTGGGTTGAAGATGCTAGAATGTGCTGTGAATTCATTAATTTTGTTGACGTTTTTCAATACGAACTCCCCTACTTTCCAAGGCAGAGGAATGAACTGTTTTTTTCTTCTTCTTTTGCAATAGATGCAACTAGTAGTTGTATTGTCGTGCTACTTCTGGAACAAACATTATGTCTGTAATGTGACATGGAAGGAGAGCAAGTTTTTCTATGGAGCCAAAAATTCTTATCACAGTGTAATTATCCAAATGTTCAAGTGTCGCTTTCCTGTCCAAAAAATTGGTTGCCTATTCAGATATGCGGGGAGCATCTTCTCCTAACAACAAAACTTTGAAAACAAACACGAAGCCATTAAAAACCTCATAAAAACAATGGGAGGCCTTGTGCTTCCACAAGGCCTAGTACCCGAACGTTATTGGGTCAAATTCCCAGTTGACATTCTTGGACAAAGACAGTTGTGGAAACTGACAGCAATGCGCTATCGCAAAAACTAAGTAGGACGACATATAAAATTTCTTTTCCCTTCTGAAGCTTGACAATCAGGAACAAATTTCATGGGAAATTAACTTGCCCCAATAAAAAATGGCTTGTTCGTTGACTATGAAATACAAAATATAAAGAGCCATCCGGGAAACAATTGTTGTGGAGTCTTGTCCCGTTATTCTTGTAAACAATGAGGCAATTTCGTGGAATGGATTTCTAAATGAACTAACCTGCAAGCTTGTGATATCTTCAGGAACTAGAATGGGGTCTTCCAATAAATGGGGCAAGAGGTCCAACCCGTTATTATGCTTTCCTAGGAATTGTTTGCAATCTTCTCCTTTGAACATCAATGTTGGCTCCGACAATCTTAACATATGGTGAAAGACCCGAGGTGACAAAGAAACAAAAGAGCGGTCTCGCAGTGGAACAATTCTTTTGTCTGAAATAAATTTATCGGCACACCAAGAGACCAGGTCCTTCCAGTAAAAAACCTCAAGGACACAGCCTGCACAAGCAATCCCAGAGGTCCAAATTACTTGGTTCTCTGCTACAGAGGTTGAGTAATAAGAATATTCCCTGGACCACTGGAAGTTCTGGTCCTTGTGCCCGAAGATGTTCACTGTATCTCCATAGAATTGTTGTCGAGTTGATGGCATAGGTTTATGAGAATGTTGGTTTGCTCCAAACGATGGTTGTAATGAAACTTAGAGTCGATAATGTAACTTTGTGCTAAATCTTGGTTAAATGCTTATGAATGGGAAAGCTCCTCGAGCCTTTCGATGATTAATGACAATCTATATGGGTGGTGCACGATGAACTGTTCGTAGTAAAGCTTACTTATTGCATATTTAGAAATGTGAAGGTGGCAGGTACGACGAAGAACAATTAAGGATTGGAGGTTTCGTAAATGTGCCAAGGCGGCGACGTGTGAACGAAATTTCATGATTTTGAAATCAACACTCGGAAGGCATAATATAACCCCCCACAAATCTTGGTTTAATGCATATTAATAGGAGATCTCCTCGAGCCTTTCACCCATCAACGAAAATCTATATGGTTTGTGCATGATGAGCTGTTAAAAATAAATGTCAGTAATTGCATATTTAGAAACAAGATATGTATTATATATATAAACAATTTTTTTTTTCTTTTAATATAGACAAGTGTGAAGGTCACAGACACGGCAGAGAGCAAGGAAAGAATGGAAAGGTCTGAAAAGCGGTCGGACAGGATTCAAAAAAGGGTTGCGGGGATACTCAGGAGAGGCGAGTGCTCCAAAGTCAAATTTCATGTATCAGAATTTATTACTGCAAAACATGTAAAATGGAAGAGAGCATGATGGGGTAGTTCAATGACCAGTTTGTATATTTGCGGAATTTTGGGAAAGTGGATAAGTATGGAATAGGGAAACGGTCGGGAAAACTTGTTTTCGGAAGCTAGGATTGAAATTTTCATGAATGGACGAACTTGACGACACGCAAATGACATTCCATGATGTTTGAAATTAACGCTTGCTAATTGCATGCCTAGAAATAAGATATTATATATAATCGGTAATTGCTAATTGCAAAAGGGTGCGGGCACAAGAAACATTGATTAGAAATTGACTATTTCCTGAACCGGCCAAAACGACGATCCTCGAAAGAAATTCAAAGAGATGGAGAAGTATGGAAAGTGGATAGATGGGCTTCAAAATGGGGTAACAATAGTTTCACAGAAGACGTGAGGACACGCAAGTCTTGCCACGCGCGCAACCAGATATTTTCAAAAAAATGAATAAGTGACGAGAAAGATAAACTTCAGGGAAAATATAAACGAATATTTGGCTAAGTATAGAAGACAAAAAAGAAGGGCCAATATCAAAACATCTGTAACAAATATCCCATTTTCCTGCCAAGATATATACTTGGAAAGAAGTGCGAAGGTGGCGGGCACAGAAAACAACGACTAGGAATACGATCCGTGAGTTTACTTGGTTCTTGGTTATATGCTTCATCTGTCAATTTGTATATCGTGGAACTCTGAGTCATTTTTTTAGCTAGCCAGCCCACAAGTCCAGCTGTGAATTTTTATAGTGCGGAACTCCGGGTGTTGTTTGTAGGACACAGAACTATAGAGGAAATGCTTTTTCCTTTAATAATGCTTCCGTGACGCAAATGTGGTATGGCTTGTTTTAGCACTTTTCCATCCGTAAACAATGGCAATCTTGAGCCCACCAGCCCTGGAGCCCGTGTGTCAATTTGTATATCGTGAAGCTCTGAATGTTGTTTGGAGGTCACGGAAAGATAGAAGTGCAATGTTGAGCCAGCCAACACACAATTCCGCTTGTCAATTTGTATATCGAAAAACTCTGGGTGCTACTTGTAGGACACAAAACAATAGAGGGTCAATTTAGAGAAAGGGGAAGCGTTCGACGGAAACACGTGAATCCGCCAAGCCACCCAGCAAGGCATTTTCGGAAAAAAAAATAAAAAATTAAGCAAACAGGAAGAGAAACTATAGGGGATAAAAGAGTGGGAAAATAGAAAGGCAGAGGGCAGTTTTTGTAAGCGCAAATTGGTTTCAAAGAAGCCCCATTGTTGCAAAACCATCATTTTCTACTAATTGTCAGCAAATGCTTTGTTGAAGATTAGATTTTATTGCAACCTGTGCATGTAAGTATGTTCTTGATACATTCTTCCATGACTGTAACATATTAACTTAAGTATTAAACTTCATTTTCTACTAATTGTCAGCAAATGCTTTGTTGAAGATTAGATTTTATTGGAGCGTGTGGGTGTAAGTGTGTTTTTGATACATTCTTCCATGACTGTAACATATTAACTTAAGTATTAAACTTCTTGCATTATGGGTTGTTAGCATTAAAACTTAATAATTGTATGTCTGGAGACAAGAATGATGATTATATTGGTATTGCTGTGTTGTATCTGCATTACAAATAGAATTGAACGTTGGTTTGAAACTGTGTGTAATCCATTTTTTGTTTGCATAAAAGCCTGGTGGATTGACACAATACATTGTCATATAATTGTTACATGTTCCATCTTAGAAAAAATAACTTAAGTAAACACAATATCGAAGAACTAAAAGACCACCGAACCATGCCAATGAGAACAGGCGTTAAATCCAGAAAAGACGCAGCAACGAAGACTCCAAGGCAAATTTTTTTAATAGCAAATCCATTTAAAAAAAAAAAAAAAACATCGAGTATTGTACATCTATCTCTAGAAATTGGACCTAGTTCTTTGGGCCAAAACATTGAACGTATCTACCACAAACACAGGCACGGGATCCGCAGTATGTAGGATCCTTGCAGCTTTCTCCTCGATGAATCATCTTGTGGTAAAATTGATAGTTTTTAGAAGCTTCCCATGACAAAGAAGACGAAAAACGTTGCAAGGCAAATGTAATAGCCCTTAATTGAAAGTTAGGACACAACTAGAAACTACCTCTCCACAGTCGACAAAACTTCAGGGACACAAGTTGCACATGCAATTTCAGAGGCCCAAATTAGTCCATTCTGGGTGGAAGGAGATGACTAGTAGAAATATGCCTTGCAGCAATGAGAGTTTTGGACCTAATTCCCAAAGATGTCAATTGTCTATCCAGAGAACAGGACAGTAGTCCCGCAACTGAATAATTTTTTGGCTTGAAATATATCTCTGGGAACATCAACATATCATTTGTTTACAGTGAAACTCTTCTGTCCATAATGGACTAATTTGGACCTCTGGAATTCCTACTTTCGAGCTGCAAGGCGGCTATTGCGTTCAACGTTGATTTCTTTTCTGAAACTCCTTTTGGTGTTGTCAGGACCGCCATCACTGAGCCAGGAAGTTCTGCTCATTATGGTTGATTTCAATTTGGGCGCAGGAGTGGGAACAGTCTTTACATTGCCATCATCCATTGCCATATCATCGCTCATCAGATCATCTTCTTCTGGCTCATAATCCATGACGTCAACCTCTGCACCAGCCATCAATGCAACTGAGCATGTTCTCATACCAGGCAGGGCTGCCTTGGAATTCTTTGGCTTGAAATACATCTCTCGGTGTACCAAGGGACCATCTCCTTTTTTGCTCCTGGGCGGAGGGAGATGAGTAGTAATAATATGCCCTGGAATAGTGGAACCTCTAGCCATTATGGCCGAATGTGTTTACTGTATCTGGATAGAACTGCTGCCACAAGTTAACGAGAATTTCCGTTTGCTCCAGATGATGTTTGAAATGAAAATTGGGGAGGGATAATATAACCCTCCACAAATTATGGTTTGATGCGTATCAATGGAATATCTCCTCGAGTGTTTCGCTTATCAATGACAATCTCCAGGGTTAGTGCATAATGAGTTGTTACCATTAAAGCTCACTAATTTCATATTTAGAAAAAAGTGCGAAGGTCGCGGTGACAACGAAGAGAGATGAAGAATTAGAGATTTCTTAAAGGCGTCAACCCGTCGGCGCACAAAAACAGATTGCATCATGTTTGAAATGAATACTTGAAAATGATAACACACTTCTCAACAAATCTTGGTTTAATTCGTAGTAATGACAATTCTTCTCCGGCCTTCCGGACATTAATGACAATCTTAACGGTTCCTACAGGATGAACTACTTGCATTAAAGCTTAATTATTGCATATATGGAAACAAGTATGAAGGTAGCGGTGATGGCGAATTGCCATGAAGCATTGTACATTTCGTGCACCCGCCAACCCGCGAAACAGATTCCAAGAAATGCCCAAGTATGGAAAGTGGTCGGGCGAGTTACAAAAAAAAGGGCAGAAGATATACCCAGGGTATAAAATCTCGCACCTAGACATTTTCCGAAAGATGAGTAAGTAAAGAAAAGGAAAGCAGAGAGAAAAGAGAAAGCGGATGGAAATTTTCGGAAGCGAGAATTGGTCTTAACAGTAACTATGGAGTGCATTAAACATGTTAACAGGTTCTTCAATCAAGGAATAGGTACAGTGAGTGATGTTTATAGTTTCCAGGATCTGTTTGTATAAGAGAAGCATTGAAAAGTTACAAGACAATCATTTTTGATGTTTAAGTAAAGTTTATGTACTGTTAGCTTCACCGCAAGTATAACAACGACGAATATGAATTTTAATGTCCTCTCGTTCATATGATTGTTCCATTAGACTTCGCATAATATATATTCTTTTATTTCAATTTGTTTGCTAATTTGTGGGTCGCGGAAGTCAGGGTGTTGTTTCCAGGCGGTGGAACAATGGAAACGCAATATTGAACTCGCCTATCGAGTAACTCGCCTATTCGGAAAACCATGAGCCAAAAAATTTGTACAATATAAAATGGGGAAGCCGTCGGTCGGGCTAGTGATATAAAAGTAAGTGAAATCTGAAGACGTGAATCCGCCAACTTTCGCACCAAGAAATTTTCCGAAAAATCAGTAATACACACTAAATATGTACTATAAAGTATGAACATGAGACTTTATAGAGCATGTACGGATCCTGCATTCCATACTTAGCCACTTTTTGGATCGCGGGTTCTCCGGCTCAAAAGTCGACCTCTATTGTTTTGTGGCCTATAAATAACACCAAGAATTCTGCGATATACAAATTGACAAGCAGACATGTGGGCTAGTTGGGTCAACATTGCACTCCTATTGTTTCGTGTCATACAAACAACACTCAAAATTCCGCAACATACAAATTGATAGACGAACTCTAAGGTTGGCGGCCTCAAGATTGCGATTGTTTACGGATGGTAATCCCTATCAACTATTTAACATTATCTAAAAACATTATTTTCAATACTAAATTATTAATATTAAATATTGAAATTATACAATTTAATTAGACAAAAAGGTTTGTACAATATGAGACGGGGAAGCAGTCGGTCGGGCTAGTGATATAAAAGTAAGTGAAATCTAAAGACGTGAATCCGCTAACTTCCGCACCAAGAAATTTTCCGAAAAAATGAGTAGTACATAATATGTACTTTTAGAAAGTATGGACATGAGATTTTATAGAGCATGTATTGATCCCACATTCCATACTTAGCCACTTTTTGGATCGCGAGTTCTCGGGCTCAAAATTGGGCCTTTATTGTTCTGTGTCCTACAAATAGCACCCAAGAGTTCTGCGATATACAAATTGACAGGTGGACTTGCGGGTTGGTTGGCTCAATATTGCATTTCTATTTTTTCGTGTCTTTCAAACACAACTCAGACTGTCGCCATATACAAATTGACAGACGGACTCCAGGGCTGGCGGGCTCAAGATTGTGATTGTTTATAGATGGTGATCCCTATAAACTATCTAACACTACTTAAAAGCATTATTTTCAATACTAAAGTATTAATATTAAATATTGATATTCTACAATTTAATTACATAAAATTATTAAAGGATGATAAATATCTTATTTAAAAGAAAAACCCACCTATTTGGAAACTTGCGTTCCAAATTTTTTGTATAATATGAAATGAGGAAGAGGTCGGTCGAGCTGGTGATATTAAAGTGGGTGGAAATCTGAACACGTGTATCCGTCGAGTTCTACACCTAGAAATTTTCCCAAGAAACTAGTAATACATACTAAATATGTACTTTTATAAAGTATGGGCATGAGATTTTATAGAGCATGTATGTATCC